>JAGDYQ010000107.1:3467215-3496732 GCA_021962125.1 Bulinus truncatus
TAGTCTACATATCTAATGGAGTCTGGAGCAAATTACTTTTTTAATAATCATTCGTATTGACATATTGAATTTGTTTAGAGGGAAATAGTTGAAAGATACTATGATTTCTCAAGCTAAGTGCATAGTTCTGTAGTTTGTGCTATTAATTCTGATATATGGGTGATGCTATGTCGCCTATGTCCAAAAACATTTTCACAATGACTAAAGCTACTGCATTCTGATGTGCTATTTTTAGCATTAAAGCTAAGAGTCCTATTCAGCTATGTAATCACTAGTTATCACACCTTAATTGATTTATTTGTATCATTTCCCTTTGGTTGTATGTTAATGTGCCTGTGAATGTGAAGTGTGCTTTTGTAAGGTTAAGCATGCTTTGTTAACAATGACTAAAGCTACTGCATTCTGATGTGCTATTTTTAGCATTTTAAATAAACTCTAACATAAAAAATGATAAAAGTTTAAGAAAGGATGATGCTAATTGCCATGGCCCATGTCCATGAATTTCTAAACATAGCCTTTTTTAGGAATTGTGTTTATAAAAAATAAGATTTTTTAATAATTTGTTATCACACTATGACCAGTGGCGCAACCAGGGTGAGGGGCTTTAGCCCCCCCCCCCCCCAGGCCAAATCATCAATACATAATTACTGTTATAAAGTTACAAAAAAGACTGTCAAACTGTCTTTTTTTCATAATGTGAGCCCCCCCCCCAGCATTTTTTGCTGGTTGCGCCACTGACTATGACATAGTGACTATGTACTTCCCTTTAATATTAGCATAAATAAATTATACAGACAAATACAAGATGAATACTTTTGACACTAAAATGATATTAAGAGAAAATACTGGGTGCTGGAAATAAATTAAATAATTAATCCTTAATTGACCAAAAAAAAATAGTTTTTTTTATATATTTTTCTAGTTGTCTGGTGGATGTTTGACTCAAATTTCATTTAATAAATCTTGATATTTAAACAGTGTTAAATATCTTTTTGATTTTTTTTTTGTGTGGAGAAACAGAAATCATTGGATTCTAAGTAGTTCTAGTATAAGACACAAGAAATCTAAGTTATTTTTATCAGATATGGATTATGGATATTATTAATTATTTCTAGTGTAATACTAGTTTTAATAATGGCACAACATTTTCGTTGATGGCATATTTTAAATTTTAGTATTTGTTTTTCACTTGTCCTCTAATGAATGGCATTTGGCTTTAAACAAAAAACTGAGCTTTACTTGTAACAAAACTGGATCCCAATTCTATTTTATTTGAAAGTAAAATGTTTGAATACATCTTTGTGTTGCTTATTTGGATCACCATGCTAAAATATATATTATAAAAATAATATTTTTATATTCTATTGTTAAACTCTATAGTATATTAGTTTAATTTAACATTTTGTTTTGACTTTACATTTTACAGACAAAAAAAAAATGGAAGGTGGTGACCTGTATTATGCTGTGGTAGAAAATGATGCTGAAAAGCTTACAGCTCTGTTAGAACTGGGAGGTGATGTAAACCAATTCTATGAAGACACAATGAATATAAGCTCAAAGTCTTTGCTTCATGTTTGTTGTGGCAAAGGCCATGTTGAGAGTCTCAAGTAAGACGTTTGTTTCCTAACCTTGTGTACGGAGACATTTTTTTTCTGGCATGAACCATCAGCAGAGTTGATTGCGTCTAGGTAGAGACATGTTTTTAAACTAAATTTGAAATAATTTTTGTTTTCTTTCCATAACCTTTAGTTTAGAGCAACCAGTTTTAACCCCAGTGCCCCCATTCCATTCAATGTAAATTTTTCTGAATCATCAGCCTTTTAACATTCATTTTATAGATGATCTTTAGACTGTTGACATATTAACTGCGCGTATCTGAGTGATTTAGTACTTCATTGCCTTGCTTTTTTTTTTTTTTTCTACTTTGACTTATAAAGCATTCTACTTATTATTCTAAATTTGCCTCTTGATTTTTAGTCTCATATTTTTTAATTGGCCTCTGATTTTTAGACTCATATATTATAACATAACATTTTTAACATTATTTTGCAGATTCTTATTAGGAGTGATATTTCTATTAAAGTATTTTTTGTTGTTTTTTTATTCTAAGCATTGATTTGCTATTTGGGCTTTGCTTTTTAAGTTAGCTTTTTTATCATTGTTATCAGGGTTTTTTTTTTAAATATAATTAGATGCTTAGTCATGGACCATAAATTAAACATAGCATTATGTTGCTTTTTTTTAAAAATCATCTGAAATACAAAACATTTTTGTCTGTCATATTTAACAGTCAAATTAATTCCCTTTCTCTATTGTATCTCTCTGTTGTATCTTTAAGAGTTCTGATCAGCCATGGTGCACAGTTAACAGTGAGGGATAAGTGGGGTCAAACTCCTCTGATGTATTGTGTTTCAATTCAGTTTCCTGATCTTGCAAAGGTAATACTCCCAGCCATATTTATTTTCCTGCTTTTCAAAACACCTATGCAATTAACATTGCTTAAACAGGAAGGGGAGAGAACTGTTACAAATCTTTTTTTTAGTTAATGTATAATGATCACATTAGTTCTTGTGAATTAGATTATAGAACAGGACAGTGACCAGATATAAAACCGCATTGATGTGTTATCGCCATTGACAACTAGAGGGATATAGTAGAATGACTGGACAATCAGGCTATGCAGGAGGAAATGACAGATGTGTGAGACTAGTAGAGAATTCGATTGGGACTGTGATTGTATATACTAGTGTCTGCTAACGAGTTAGTTAAATTATGTAGATTAATTTTATTTATTTATTCAAAGCAAGTTTTATGAAGTATGTACTACAAAGAAATGATAAAAATAGTTGCTTGGAACTCACGAAAAAGAGATTATTGTATCTGATGTTAAGTTAAATGAAATTGTGTAAATTGAATGTATTTTTCTTAAGTGTGATTCCAATGCGATATGATTGTGCTTTCATTTGTACTCTTCTTAGAATGGATATTTTTTATATAAAAATTTTTTTTTTTTAATGTTCGTGTGGTTTTTCTACTCTTAGAAATAGCCCTCATTACAATATTATTTTGAAAATATTCAAGTAGTTTTTTTTTCGTATCATGTCAGATATATTTTTTGGCCTTTTAAATTAAATTTAAGCGTTTTATGCCAGATTAGCCTTATCCACAATGTGGGTATAAGGGCTCTGAATGATTCATATAGTAAAGTTCCCTTTTGGGGAAGATAAAATGTTTCGGTAGCCTCTGCATAATATTGAGTTGGTTGGCTAGCACAACCCCCATCCTCCAATGGCTTCATATAATAAAAAATAATACAGTATTTACTCACATATAAGCCTACATTGCAAATAAGCTGACCCCCTAAAACTGCTTTAAAATGGCCAGTTTTTGCAAAAAACCTGCATATATGCCGACCATACAGTTGTCTAATTCTACTCCATATTTTTGGTTCGTAGAAATTTGTTACTGTAAAGAAGTAAAGGTAGATAATGTGATTTAAGGTGATTTCTTTACGACCGCCTTCGTTTGAGTGTGTTGTTTCTTAGAAATTAGACAGTGTACCAATGACGCCGGCTTGGCCGCTAGTTCTGGCTTGGTGGCGGCTTGCCACTGGCACACACACACAACCACGTGTCGTGTCACTCTCACTTTATTCTATGCGTTTTTGCATATAGAGTATGTCAAAACACAAATCTATGTTTGATTACACTTCTAGAGAATTCCTGTATTATTAGATTATAAATAATATTTTGAGGAACAAACAGTGTGCCTAGACAGAAATCTGTTTAATTACACTTCATGAGATTGTTATTATAGCATTAGTTAGGAAACTTTTTCTTTTTTTTTTAATAGAATTTTTTCTTAATTTGATACCATTTTTAACTTTAAAAATGAATTCTCCATGGTAATATTAATACTCAGTTATGCATACATTAAATTCTTTGAAGTGACACCTCTGTGTGTGTGTGTATATATATATATATATATATACTTGTATTAGTACTTACTACACACAACCAAATAAAGAGTCAGATATGTATGTAAATGTGTGGCTGAAAAATTGGCATTAGTGTCTGTCATTGTGTCCATTTTGTTTTATGCATATATAAGCTGACCCTCTGATTTCAGTATTGTATTTTATAGCTCTAAATTTGGCTTATATCCGAGCATATAGCCTATGGTAATACATTTTTTTAGGGGATAACCCAGTTAAGACAACTGTTTTTTTTTTTCAGCTTCTTTTGGAGGCAGATGCTGAGCTTGTCAAGTGCCAGGATAGATTTGGTAAATCACCCTTGCATTTAGCAGTTGATACAGGAAATGAAGAGCTTGTAAGGCTCCTTCTGGAATACGGAGCAGACATTAACATTAGATGCCATGAAGGTCTTACCCCGCTCATGTACTGCTGCATCCCTGATCCAGATGAAATGAAAATAGGTGTAATGAAACTCTTGCTTGAAAGTGGGGCAATGTTTGATTTAAAAGATTATCGAGGGAAAAGAAGTGCCTTACATGTAGGTTCTTTTTTTGTGTTGCTAGGTTGGTGGTTTTATATTTACCCATTATTGCAGGGGTTGGCAAACTACGGCCTGTCTGAGTATATTGTGCGGCCCATATGCATGTTCGTATTTTAAAATGTACTGGTCATGTGTAATAAAACGTGAATGTGAAATAAAATGACAAATAATAGGTTATCATATTTTCATAAGTTGTAATTGTAATTGAAGTAGACAAAATATATATGCGGCCCACCGATAACAATCATGTTTTCAATGTGGCCCTCCGTAGAATAAGTTTGCCCACACCTGCATTATTGGAATGTTTATGATAGAATATTAGTTCAGTCAAAGTATTTTAGTTGAGGCAAGATATTACATCACCTGCTGTTAAAAAAAATTACAATTACATGTATCTACTAGAATTATCATAAACAAACTAATCTGTACAGAACATCTTTTTAGAATTTTGGATAGAAATAACATATTTACATTGAAATAAAAAAAACTGTTGACATCATAAATAGTGAATTTTGTAATCAAGCACTTTAACTTTCAGCACCCTCTTTCATAGCAGTAGCAATCCTGTGTTGTTGACCATGTCCATTCACCAATACACATTAACTCAATGAAACCCGGCCTGCTCACCATCTGTCTAGAATAGAAATGTTACAGTGAAATAAACTAGACCTAATCACTGACACAAGCAACTCAGAACACAAGTGAACTTTTAGTCTCTATGCTTGGGGGAGCTACCATCTCCTACCAAGCACGTCCCCAGCTGGCGGATAGGGGAAAGACCCTCAGATATAAGGGTCAGCCGTGAATACTAAATAAGCGGTCGCGGACCAACTGGTTTGCTGTCACGGAAGGTGAGGTGAAGTATCCCGTGGTAAGGATACCTTTATAAAAATGCCTCAGAAACCCTAAGAAATGATAGCAAAAAGCGAACATTGAGCGCTCAAACTCTAAACCCGGTCAGATGAGGCCGTTAGCTAGGGATAGCAGACATCTAGGAGAGAAAACTCCGAAATTAAATCAACTGCTGCCTTGCAGATGGTCTTGGCTGACCAAAGGCTATGGAAGCAAATCCAGAAAAACAGCAGGCTGAAGACGGAGGCAGTAGGCCTTAATGGCGCAAAACATACAGCCACGCAACCTCGAATATGGAGGAAAAAAACCCGCAAAATAGATATGGCGTCCTGCCTGTGGAATCCCGCCGGGCAGGTAGGGGGCCGGGCTCTCCACCTCGAAGGAGCCCACCCAAGCGAGCTGGTGGTTCTTCCTCCTCTGCCTGTAGAGTCAGGAGCAGAGGAAAGGAAGCAAACTCTACTGACTCCAAACAAGATAAACACGTACTGACAATCCTCCAATGGAACGCAGAAGAAATACAAAAAAAAAAAGGAGGCCCTAAAAGTATTCCTCTATCAACAAAAAGTAGATATTGCCTGCATTCAAGAATCCCACCTAAATAACAACATACGCTTTTCTATTAGAGGATACACCTGTTATAGACAAGATAGAGACAATCGACCAAAAGGAGGAGTGATTACTCTAGTTAAGAATGATATCCCCACTACAGATATCAACATACCTCCCTCTAGTGACACAGAATTCCTGGGCACTAAGCTTCTACTCCCAGAAGGAAATATAAGCCTATTCAACTGCTACTGTCCACCCGACAAGAAATTGGAACTTGACCGGATACAACTCCCTTATGGTGAAGAAAGCATTGTTGTGGGTGATATGAATAGTAACTCACAAAGCTGGGGGTACCCAGACCTAAACGCCAGAGGAGAAGAAATCGAAGAATGGCAAGGAGAAAATAGGCTGACCTTACTAAATAAACCAGATGACAAGCCATCCTTTTATTCCAGAACTTGGCTAACGTCAACTACCCCAGACATTGCCTTCGCCACAAATAACATCTCTAAAGGCAGCAAGAAACAAGTTATGGATCAACTGGCAACAAGTGACCACAGACCAATAATAATCACCTTCAAAAGAAAACACTGTCCATATAATAACTCACTGTACCCCAGATGGAACTACAAGAAAGCTAACTGGGACCTTTTCCAAAATCTCACAGACAACTATTCTGCCCTAATCAATTGCAAAACCAATAAAATCAACTCATCCTACTCTGCACTGTCCAAAGCGATACTAAGAGCAGCAAAAGAATCTATTCCAAAAGGAGCAAGGCAAAACTACATTCCTAACTGGTCTGAACACCTTCAAGAGCTCCACAATAATGCAGCTGAAGCCAGAAACATAGTAGAAAACATGCCTACCATTGAAAACAACATTCAACTCAAGGCAGCAAATGCAACATACCAAAAAGAATACCTAAAGGCAATTAGAAAAAGCTGGCATGAGAAAACAGAAGGCCTAAACTACGACAAAGAAGGACATAAGCTCTGGGACATAGCCAAGTGCCTAAACCAAGAGGAAAACAGGGCAGCCCAAATTGTTTTAGAAGCAGACAATAAAGAATTGACGGGCAAAGAAGCTGCTCAAGAACTTATGACCAACTTCAAAAACGCAGGATCAATAAATATCAGCAAAGAACGGTCCAAAGAAGTCAACGGTGAGATCCTCAGAAATGAACAATCCGACCCACCACCCCGACATGAGTGCATGGCTAAATCGCTCACGAAAAAAGAACTTGAAGATGCCCTAAAAACCCTGAAACCAAAACAGGCCCCAGGCCTAGACAAAATCACAAATGCCATGCTTACCCACTTAGGCGCAAAAACGAAAAAGAAATTATTACAGCTATTCAACACCAGCTGGAAAAAGGGGAAAATTCCAACCATCTGGAAAAAAGCTATCATGGTACCCATCCATAAAAAAGGGAAGCTCCCGAACAAAGCAAACAGCTACCGACCTATAAGCCTAACAAGCTGTATATGCAAATTAATAGAAAAAAATTATTAACAAAAGGCTAACCTGGTTTCTAGAAACTAATAGTCTACTAACCCAGGAACAAGGAGGCTTCAGAAGGTACAGATCTACAGAAGACCAAATAGCTTTCATCACACAAGAGATAGAAGACGGATTTCAAGAAAAGAAGCACACAACCATAGTATGGGTGGACCTGGAAAAGGCTTTTGATAAAGTGTGGGAAGAAGGGCTAATTCTAAAATTAATACAAAATAATATCTCCAATAGGATGCTCAACTGGATAAAAGAATATGTGTCGAACCGAAAAGCCACTGTACGCATGCATGGATACAGAAGCAACACTGAACTCATAAAAAACGGCGTTCCCCAGGGATGGGTTCTGTCTCCCACACTCTTCCTGATTTATATAAACGACATAAAAGAAACCTTGCCCAGAAAAGTAAAATGCAGCATGTATGCAGATGACCTTGCCCTAATAAGTACTGAAGAATCCGTTGGAACATCTAAATTCAGACTTCAAGACTCACTAAAACAACTAGAAAAATGGACAGAGAGCTGGGGAATGAAAGTCAACGCAAACAAAACTCAATACACAATCTTTACACTTTCAACAAAGCAAAAACAGATAAAGCTTACCTTAAAAAATTCTCCAGTTGAAATAAACAACAACCCAGTCTACCTAGGTGTCACCTTCGACCCTAGACTCACATGGTCTAAACAAATAGAAGTAACTCAGTCCAAAGGGATAAAACGCATAAATCTAATGAAGAAACTAGCTGGCACAGACTGGGGAGCGAACATGTCTGTTCTAAAAAAACCTACACCAGCTACATAAGACCCAGCCTGGAGTATGGAGCCACTGCATGGGGAACAGCAGCCAAAACAAGTTTAAAAAAGCTGGACAAAGTTCAAAACATTGGGCAACGAATAATGACAGGAGGTATGAGGTCAACGCCAATCACAACCATGGAAAGTATAACATCTCTCCAAACTATTGAAGAAAGAAGGGAAAACAAAATACTCTCTCAATACACAAAAATCGAAACACTGGAAAACCACCCGCTTAACAAGAGAGTACAAAAGTCTAACTCCACTCAAAGATTGCAAAGATCAAACTTCATTACAGCAGCTAGAAAATTAAAACAAAAATACAACCTGGATACAGTCTCCCTAAATAAAACAAAACCTTACAGTGACTTGCCCCCTTGGGACACCTTCCGTCCAATAACCACGAGAGACTCCCTAGCTGGAATAAAGGAAAAATCTAAATATGATACAAACACTCTCTCTGCAATGGCAATGAATGAAATAAACAAACTCTACCCCAGTTCTCTATGGATAAGAGCATTCACAGATGGTTCCTCGCAAACAAACTGCCAGAATGGAGGTGCTGGAATCTATATAGAATGGCCAAATGGAGAAATAATGGTACATAGTATGCCCACTGGGAAAACTTCAGACTCTTTCAAAGCCGAAAAAGAAGCAATTGAAGAAGCTGTCAACTTACTCACAAACTCCTCACCAAACAGCAACATAGTCATACTCACAGATGCCAAAAAAATTATACAGTCTCTGCAGGATCCTCACTACACTCAATTAACCCAGCTCAGAACAGCTCTTCATAAACTAATCCAAAACTCAAAGGAAACAGTTCTGCAATGGATACCAGGACACTCCAAAATAAAAGGAAATGAGATTGCTGACCAATTGGCAAAATCTGGCAGCAAAGAAATACAAGTAGATGTCCCCCTAAATGCAGAAGAAATGAAGAGCTGTATAAAAAATCAAATCCAACAAAAATGGATGAATAATCACCCAGATCATGACAAAAACGACCCCTACTATAATCTTCTCAGACAAGCCCAAAATATTATCTTCAGACTCAGAACTGGGCACAACAGACTAAGACAACACATGTTCCGAAGGCTAGGCATTGGAAACAGTGAGGACTGCCCATGTGGGATGTCTCCAGAGAATGCAGAACATGTTCTCCAAACCTGCCCTTTTCATGACACAGCTCGCAACAGGTTCTGGCCACAGATGACCTCCTTCAATCAAAAACTTTATGGGAGCGAGACGGACCTGGATGCCACCGTGCAGTTCATCATAACTATAGGCCTGGTCGTTTGAAATCCTCCATAATCATATATCGAGAACAAAGAAGAAGAAGAAGTCTCTATGGAGTAAAAAAAAAACTATTTTCACACCACAGAACAAATATTTGACTCAAATATTTATAGGCACTTTTATAACATTCATTGTAAAGCTTTGGCCATTAAGAATTCTCTAAATATTTATCAGGCAACAGAAATATGTATGAAAAAAAAACATGGCTAATCCTTTGCTAATACATGTATACTAAAAAAAACTATAATATAAAAACTAAAATAATATACTATGCAGTGAAATGATACAGGAATATCTGAAAAATAGCAGATGAAAATAAAATATGACCAACTTATAATTGGAAATAATCCATCCAGACATTATTTTAAATATTTAAAAATTATTACCACTAAATTAGTGACCACCTCTGTTCGCCAGCTTAATTTTTTCAAGATAGAGCTTGTAACACAAAAGGAAAGTAAAGTTCTTTTAACCCCCAAAAGGCCATCTGTGCAGAAGAAGTGTAGAAATCATCTGTTTCTGTAACCACAGTATGCACAAAGCCCAGCTGCCTTTACTTCCCCACCGTAAGCCAGGTACCCATTTGAAGCTGGATGAACTTGAGGGACATTAACCACCTCTCATCAGGGCATGGGAAAATTCCCTTGGTTCTAACCAAGTATCGAACCAGCGACTCTCAGTTTAGCAGTCTAGCGCTCTACACCGCTTAACCACCTGTTTGAAAAACATTTTTATTTATATCATGAAATTTTATGAAAATGCATCTGCGAATTATTCACTGCCAATATTTTTTTTTTGTTTTTTATAGGTGGCTATAATCTCTGGAAATGTTAAAGCAGTCGAGATTCTCATAGCAGCA
The DNA here is from genome assembly GCA_021962125.1 of Bulinus truncatus. Taxonomy (NCBI): domain Eukaryota; kingdom Metazoa; phylum Mollusca; class Gastropoda; family Planorbidae; genus Bulinus; species Bulinus truncatus. Next base: position 3,477,602 of record JAGDYQ010000107.1, read on the forward strand.
GGTGCAGATGTGAATGAAATAGACAAGACTCTGCGAACACCCCTCACACTTGCCATCTGTTACGGAGTCAGAGGTCCGATAGTCAATGAAGATTTTATGAGGATTATCAGTTTGTTGGTGTCCGCTGGGGCAGAGCTCAATGTGAGGGACAGTGAGAGTTGCAACCCGTTAATATCCTCTGCACTGCTGAAGTCTGAGATATTGGTCAACTATTTCCTGTCGCTCGATGCAGACTGCAATGTAAAATGTAAGATAAGTATAACAATAACTTGGCCACTTTTATTTTGTTCAGTGGGTTTAGTTTTCTTCAAATTTGTTTAAGCTTACAGCCCTGTGACATTTTTTTTTTAACATTTAAAAATTTAAATTTGATATAACCTAAAAGATGTATAACCAGCGGTTTTCTAACTCTTCAGGACTCACCTGATTTTTATCCTATATGGCGTTGGTGGCGAACCTATGGCACTGTTGGCGTGCAGAGCCTCATCAGTCGGCACGCGACTTAAATATCACTTCCTTTAATTCTAATTGGATTGTTTGCACTTTGCTATAAATAAATGTTTTGTTTTATTTTTCAAAATATATTTTTGTTGACTTTTGGGCATGCTGCCCCAAAATGGTTCGCCACCACTGCTATATAGCCCATACGGTTTTCTGATTCTGTCATTTCCTCAAACATCAACAAATCTTATTTCTTATTTAATATTGAACGATTAGTTAGCTTCAGTTTTTTTAACGTTAATTATTTCAACAGTTCCATCAGGGGTCACACCATCTCTTGTTTGTTCAAGCAATGGCGACCTTTGCGTCCTCAAGTCCCTAATTTACTACAACTGTGATCTGACCATCAAAGGGAACGTTTACAAGAGAAAATGGAGAACAGAGTTTGTCCTAGACACATTCGAGCTGGCATACATGGAAGGCTACCTGGATCTCTGTACCCTGATGATCAAGACCGGTTACCCAGTGCATTCAAAGAGACACATTTTTTTAAAAGACCTGTCCAAAACAGCCGACAATTGGACCCCTCACTCGCAATCAGCGGACCATTCCCAGCTGACACTTTGTAACTCCCCAAGGCTTCCCCCGGACTTTAGAGAAACATTAAAATGGTTCTCTGAGATGGCCAGTTCACCAAGGTCACTTAAAGATGATGCAGTCAGGATAATCAGGATTACAATGGGTCGCCGTCTCATATCTGGAGTGCACAATTTACCCCTCCCCAGTTCTGTAAAAAATTACATCATGTTCTCCCACTTATTGCTTTAAGAGTTTATAAAAATGTAAACATGTACTAGAAATTGTATGTCATGGGAGATTTGATAAATTGATTTATTTTTTGATTGGACAGTCCTTAAAAACTTAACTGGTACAAAATGGATTTTCCTATTACTTGGACTTCAAAAATGGTTTTATGCAAGTAGATTGATTGTTTTACCATCACCATTTTAAGAATTAAAGTATCTTACATGGACAAGTACTTAAATATTAGTTTTATAAGCACTCTTTGTTTGGCTCTTGTATAAACTTTCTGCTCTAAGTACGACCCATCTACCAAATTTATTACCCATTATGGCCCACACTAAAAGTTAACTCTCCCCTGGGCTCAACTATTGTCAAAATTTTACATGTTCATCTTTAATGGCTACTCACCGTCTTAAATTATTTTGCTGTCCGTAATCTCAATATTCAAAAAAAGAAATATCACTTCTTCAAAAAACCTGTAGGTGTTTCATATTGAAGATTTTAATTTATTTCAACATTTATGCTTTGCTTTTTTAACTATACACCTATGAACTTTTTTAATGGAAAAGATCTGTGATATTTACCCCGTTAAATAAAAATTCACAAATACCTGGAAAGGTATTTTAGTTAAAATCCTTAACATTTTCAGAAGAGGACTTTGATAATTATCAGAACTGCACTGTTCACTCTCATTGATAAAAAGTAAATCACTACCGAGGAGGAAATATACGAAATTTCATTCCATCAGTTATAAACCCATTGGAGGATAATTGAAGTTAGTCAATGCCCATTTATTTTATTGAAGCGAAAGATTATTAAACACACGTATACCCCAATAATTTTCAAATTTGTATATTCATGAAGACCTAATTATACTGCATTTAAGCCAAGTTGAATTTTTGTGATTTTAAATTTATTTTTGAAAGACTTCCTTTTAGTCCAAGTGATTGTGCACAGCAGTTTGATGTGGTCTCTAACACATTTTGGGAATAATTTTGTGTAATTTATTCTTTTTTTTATTTTTTAAATATTTACTTTATTTGATGGTTGAAAATTTAGACCTATACATGATAAACAAAAAAATTGCATTCTGGTCTAGTTTTCTCCGAGATTTTTGAAAAATGTTTCCCCCGGTCCCCCCCCCTTCTAATTGTATTTTCAATCCTTTTCATTTGAATATACATTTCTAATAATTTTATTTAATAAAAATATTAAAACAATTTAAAATACTGGTGGTCTAAATTTGATAATTGTTTATTATAGTCGTCTTAAGAGTTGAAAATTTGCAAAACTATTAGCAGCTGTATACAAATCCTTAAAAGGCGCTGTCCATGTTATGAATATGAGCAAAAGAAATAATGCAGTGCTGAATTCATATAATAATAAAACCATAAAATGTTAATTTTAAATAAAATGTTAAAATTCAAACTGGAGGTAGAGCACATTTTAACGAACACTAAAATGAATTCCATCAACTGCTCAGCAGTCATGTATTATGCCTACTGGTTTTGATGCAATGTTGCAGGCATGTATTGGTTAAAGCAAGATGACCAGGTTTGACGTCTAATACCCACAGTAATCAAATTTAGGTTTCTTTGTCAGCAATGTTTGATCCAAGTGAAATTAATGCCTACATAAATTTTATCGCCCCCCCCCCCCCCCATCTGTTAAATTCAAGATTTTTCCATTTCTGCCAACTGTTGAAGTGTTCTAATTATACCTTCAATCATAATTTCTCATTTGACAAGCTTCACTCAAAAATGCCTTTGCACAGTGCTAAACTTTTATTGTTATATACCTAACCTTAACAGCTTTAAATCCAATTGATAATATTTTAACAAGCTGAGTCGAGTATGCATAAACAACACTACAAAAAGAAAGAAAAAAAATGTGTATACATGGGCAATTTATTGTTCCAGTAATACCTCAACATTTGAACATGTTTAATAACAATGATTTTCCATCAACATTCTGTCTTAATTTCTTTTAACATAAGCTATCTTTTTATTTAAAAAAATGGCTATACTAAATGAATACATGTATTAGGAAATTTAAAATTTCACTGAAACAATAGTAGTAAAAAAAAATGATTAAAATGCAAGATTTCATGTCACATGGCATCCATTCTACACTCATTCATCTCATACATTCAAAGTGGCAGTGAACAGCTGATTATTTCTGTCTCAATCTGTTTCATCTTTTTTATGTTTCTTCTTCTTTTTCTTCTTTTCTGACACCTGAAACATGAAAAATATTAATACACAAACATCACAAAAAAAAAACTAAATGCCCAGTATTAAAAAAAATACTCACTGGGTTTAAATGCTAACTAAAAATAACAAATTTATCAATGTTTATTAGCAGCAGCAAACACAAAATTAAATCTGTAATATCAATTTTAATGTCCAGCAAACAATGAAATGTTATAAGGAAAACAATCCATCCACCAGACATAACATAAAACATGGAGAAGTGAAGGTAGCTATATATAGGAGATGTGATGATTCATCTGGACACCGTGTTATGGAAACTTTTTGGGACATCAGAAACAAGGAATTTATACTCTATTTCTCATCCCAATCATAGGAATTTACTCTAACCTATGTGAGAATTCCACTAAATTGAAGCTGTGTACAACCAGGGGGGTAACGCGTCGCTGGGGGATTTAGTGCTCTAAAGATTATCTATGTCAGTGTTACTGAAAGTGTGGGTTACAATGTGTGCTCTAAAGATTATCTATGTCAGTGTTACTGAAAGTGTGGGTTACAATGCCGCCTAAATTTGTAAATAATACTTAATGGAGAGTAAATACAATTAATGTCAGCATTTCTCACTTAACCCCTTTTTCTTAATTTACAGTTGGGTCTCAAAGTGGGTCATGAAATGCACAAGTTTGAGAACTGCTGTGCCTCAAACAAGAAAATAAAAGCACATATCTAAAATCACTCCAAAAAAAAAATCTACAAAAAAAAATATGTACCTCAGCATCCGCTACTGATTCTTCCTCTTCTGATTCTTTCTTCTTGTCCTTCTTTTTCTTCTTCTTTTTCTTTTCTTCTGTGGCATCTCCTCCTGCATCAACCTGGGTGTCATTCTTAGACACATCACCGTCACTAGCATCATCACGTTGACGCTTACGGCTCACCTTGTTGGGAGAGCTGTAAAATGAACACAAAAAATTGTACTATAATTTAATCTGTACTTCATTGTACACTTCAATAATCATCTTATGTTGTGTGTGTGGGGGTGTGTGTGAGATGACAGAAGTTTAGACTGGTTTGACCTAACTGGATGATTGGCAGTGAGACATTACATTAAAAGTATGTTGTAATTTGTTTAGTGCCATAATTTAGCCTATGTGGCAGAAGTGAGAAATCAGAGACTACCGGGACAAAGTAAGACAAAAAACAACAACATAGAACTAGAAAAAACAACTCAGAAATCAATGAGTCTAAGACAATAAAGTGTAATATTGTTTTTACAAACTCCAATGTGACAAAATATTCAGTAATGCCAAAACATGATTGTACTGATTTTCACAATGAGTAAGGACTTGAAGAAAACTGAAGAAATGCACCAGACAGAATAAATATATTGATGCCTCCAAGGAGGTTGAATACATAGAGACGGCGTCTGCTATCAGATGGTACCAAGCGGCTGAATCCAGTGGGCATAGCCTATCGCAGCCATGTTCGGCTCAAAACATTCCACCAGCTTTCATTACGATACCAGTTTTCTCATTCTAGAAACGACTCCAATGAGCTTTGTATTTTGTCATCACTTTTTTTCTAAAGTCTGCTAAGGCCCTAGTTAATTTCTAGTGGACTAGTTATTCTAATGTGTCAATTACAAAGCGCTGTAGTCTATGTAAAGCTATTTATACGATCAGCTGATAGAGGCCTATAAAGCTTATATTATACGCTATATCAAAATTAAGCCATGGTAAAAATTGTATTTTTACATAATACATATTTTGTATTTATACTTTGATGTTTTTTGCAAAGCATTTGATCAAACACTAAGCAGCGTAAACTAGACTAAAAACAATCCTGTCAATATTGCCTTTCGAAGCGTTTCGAAGCAATCAGTAAATCACACGATAGCAACAAACTATCGATACACAAAGACCTGCTGAGAGAGGGGCATGGGGGGAAATGCCCAGGGGCCGGCGAGTTTTAGGGGCCCAGACAGAGCTGGCCAGTCAACTTTTGAAAATATTATTATCAGGGGGGAGGGGTGTGACAACCCTGCAAAGGGGCCCAAAATTTCTGCCGGTGGGCCTGGATGCACATTTAAAAAGCCAATTCACGTAAACCACCTATGTATGTCTTAGCATTGCACTGTATCAATATATTTGTACATTGTGAAACGATGTTGAAATCATGGGGATATTGTGTTACATTGTAGTACATTGTTTTGATATTCTGCTACATTGTGGTACATTCTGTTACATTGTGAAACTTTGTTGAAATCGTGGGAAATTCTGTTACATTGTATAGTACATTGTGGGACATTGTGTTACATTCTGTTTCATTGAGGTACATTGTGGGATATTCTGTTTCATTATGGTACATTCTCTCAATGCCACCTAATCCATCGATTAAAGCATAGCCAACAGGCAACTTAAATGAACCATTGACAGCAACAATCATAAACGTTAGGCTCTCTTTTTGCCAACAGCATTGTGTCATCATCTAGATGTTTATTGCATATCACAACAGCACTGCTTTACAGCAACAGTATTAAGCACAAACAAATTAACTAATTAGCATTATTATTATAGTGACTAACTTATGAAGCAATGTCCCATTTTCTTGTCGTCGTCGTGTACAACCGTACGCCAAACAAGAGGGCATTTATTACTTTTTTACAAATTATAACAGTGTTTTATAATGTTCAAAATAGTACAATAATATAACATACACATTACACAGCTACCAATGTGTTGAGTTGAACATGGCGGCGATAGGCAACTCCCACTGGACTCAGCCTAGTGACGTTATGCCGCCTCCAGTAATTCAACCTCCTTGGATGCCTCTGTCCCCCACCCAATTTCAGAGCAACAAATTTTCAGTATTATGAAAAAATTACGAATTTCCTGTCAGTATTGTTAGAATGACTTCTCACTGTACATGCTAATGCAACAATGAAAATTTAAAGACCATTCACATCAGAGAAGAACATTTGACAGCATCAACATATGGCAGTAAAAAAAAATGGAACATCAGCAAGCAAGCCAGCCAGCCAAAAATATGATCACCACCAGGGAAAGAAAAAATGTTTTTAAAAATATGTGGGCCAGTAAAAAAAAAGAAGGAAGGACAAACTCATGAGAAAAGACATGCTTTGAGCCAAAGGTTTGGACAAAGAATTATACGCTATCATCAAACCATTAAAAAAAATGTCAGACGTTATCTCACCTGATGTCATTTGGTTCAGCACTTTCCTTCTTGACAGTTCCAGCGCTGAAATAGCAAAAGAATGATGGCACATTAAAAAAACGTGACAGTTAAAATTTGAAAAATATTATTGTTTTAGAATATACCTATGCTGGTAACAGCAGGATCAGAAAAATCACCACGTGAACATTTCATCTTTGCAAATTTTTTTTAAGACATGAAAATAATAGGTTTATGCAAATATTACATAGGTATATATAAAAAATCATACTTGAAATCTTCGATGGAAGGATTCCAATTTGTAGGAGTCTTTTCGTTGGGTTTACCATATTTGTCAAGAAGTCCTTGCTTGATCAACTGTTTCTTAGTGCTCGCCTAAAAAGAATAGAAAAGTTTTAAAGACTTTTTAAAAATAGCATCTTGAAAGAATTCCTTGAAATATAAATATATAAAAAAAAAATACAATATTCACATTTTAAAATGTTGCTGCAATGACTTTCTAACTACAAGAGAAAATGACCAGATTTACCAAAAAATAAAAAAATCATCACAAACTTTTTCTGCCTAATAATCTAACATAAAGGTGGACACAATTTTCTGAATTGTAAACCATAATGGGTTTTTTTTAATTTGAAAGAAGGATTTTTCAAAAGCAGAAGGATGGGGTGATCACATGAACTAATATAAATGAAGTGCAAGAGTAATAATAACATATAATTTATTAGCAAGCAACTTAATTGGCCTTGCAATATGAAGATTTTTGACAGCTATTGCAAAGTGGCCTGAACTGCTGGTACGTTGTTTTTTTTTTCTTCCTTAACTATTTTCTACTTCAGCAACAAATTTCTGTACCTTATTCAAAACACATTGTGATGAAACCTATATTTTATTGTGGGAAAGTTATTACCATGAAATGGTGTAGTCTTTAATATGTTTCTTGACAGTTATTTTTTTTTTTTTATATTAATGGGAAGGGGTGAAAATGACATGTTTGCTCCTAATGGAAAGTCGACCCATAATAGTATCAGTGTGAGGACACTCATATAATCTTCATCAGAATGAGGTCAGTTGTAAAAATTGCAAGTCACCACACGAGCTGCGCCATTGTTAGAGTTATCAGCAAATTAATACAAAATCAAATACGGTTTACCAATTGTCCTCCATTTTAGTCTAATAAGTAGAATAACCAATTTAAAAAAAAAAATGATTATAAAATGAGATTTCTTGAATCTGTAGATTTACAATAAGTAAAGACCATCACACCAACGTAAGGCCAAAGTTGTTTTTTTTTACTAATGCAATAACAGTTTCATTATGGATTACAGTTATTATCTAGGAAGATGTGAGTAGTTACATTTTAATTTAATTACATATTTTGTGTCACTACAGTATTATGTTAGGTTTTCTTAGTTTACCATGGATCACTTGATTTTTTTAAAATTATTTCGATTTTATTGAGACTTTATAAAAAGAATCATGTCTGTTTTTGTGTACCAATTTCACAATTTTAATATTTGTGCAAAAATGTTGAAGTTCATATAACCAACACTGAAAGAAATGAACAAATGCGGTTAAAATGCTTAAATATGTAAACATTTGTTGTTGTTTTTTTTAGTTTATAATATGTAAGAATTCAGAGTTGCATAACTAATGGGAAGGTATAAATTATATCAAACTTGTATAATTTAACTTTATAAAGCCAACACACATTGAACATATTTCATTAGAAAGATCATCTAATTTTCAACATGTCTGTAAAAAGATCATTTTATTTTATAGTAAATAAAAAATTTTCCAATAAATAAAGGCTAAAAAGCAGCCAGCACTCAGGTCCTCCATCACAAGTGGGGACTATTTTCAAATCAAAATAGGTTATCAAATCTTTATCAATTTTAATCATTTTTACAATGTTGTATCTCAACTATAGGCTATTCTTTTACATTTATCTGATAAAATTTTCAATTGAAACTAGGCTTTCTTCTTCTTCCTTTAGCTCTACAGCACATTTAGGGCCCTGCCCTGCCAGAAAGTAGGCTTTCTTCTTCCTTTGGCTCTACAGCCCATTTAGGGCCCTGGCCTGCCAGAAAGTAGGCTTTAGAAAAATCAAAAATTGAAGAAAAAAATTCATATTTTTCTAATTAATAACTTTTTCAAAATCAAATGTACAACTTAAATTCTTTCTTTCATAGATATTAAGATAATTCATTTCTTTTTAATAAGATATTATCTCTATTTGTTTAAAAGTTACAAGTGTGTTTGTGACACCACCAGATTTTCTAAAAATATTTTAGTTCAAGCTTAAAAACCCTCTAGTATTGTAGGGCATATCCCTTAGTAACCAGTGGGTTAATTACCTTTGGTCCCAGACCCCATTTTCTTGGATATGTATCTCTTTCCATGATAACTCTCTTTAATTTAGCACAAATGCCATGATCACAAGAAGACATGACTGCAGTTGTCATTTGAGCAATGGCTGAAAGTTAAATGTGAAGTTTATTTTAAATGTTTATAATCAAAACAAAAGATTTCATATAGATTTTTAGGCAAGTTATTTTAAGGCCATGATCACAAGAGGACATGAAACATGAACACAGTTGTCATTTGAGCAAAGGCTGAAAGTTAATAGTATAAATGATTTAATTTAGCAAGCTATAAAAAAAATCATACCGAGGGCTATGGCCTCCCCCTTTGTGGAAACAATAACAATCTCTTGGCCTACTTCAATGCCATCTTCATATCTCAGAACACCGGGAATCAAAACTTGGGCTCCGTGACAAATAGCATTCACCTAAGGTGGGGAAAAAAATAGTAAGTAAGTAAAGTTCCCTTAGCCCTAATGGGCCATCGGGGCAGATGAAGTGTAGAATTCATCTGTTTCTATAACCTCGGCATATGAAGAGGTTGTGTGGTTAGCACAACGCCCAGCCGCCTTTACTTCCCCAACTTAAGTCAGGTACCCATTTAAAGCTGGGTGGACTTGTGGGACGACTATGAAACAAATTTCACCAGGAAAAATTCCCATGGTTCTCACCGAAGATCGAACCCAGGACTCTCAGGTTGACAGTCGAGTATCTACACCACTCGGCCATCCGTCCAACATAAAAAATGAATAAGAATAATCCAATATAATAAAAATAGCTGTCTCACATCTGCGTTATATCAAAAGTAGAAATCAAGCATTCTAAATGGAGTCTTTGTTCGATAAATGTTTTTTTTTAAACCTAGAATTTTAACAGTTTCTGCAGTTTTCTAACATGAAATAATTACATTTAAATATTTGTTTGTTGTTTTTTGTATCTCTACAACATATTGCAATGTTAAACTGTAATAAAATCTTGAAAAGATCGGATCTGTCCGAAACCAAAAATAACCTAGCCTACTGATCAAACCTATGGGAATATAACTTTATGCAAAATTTTCGCAGGGTACAGCTAGTATATAAATATTTATTTAAATTGATCAACTAATTATTTCTGTAAGTTAACTTTAAATTGGACAGAATTTTTTATTTAAATGCTAAAAGAAAAATTCTTGTACACGTAGTAGTCTTTTAATGTCAATTACTGTTTTCTAAAATTGAGTGATGGGTTTCTTTAAGTTCTCAGATAACACAGCTCAACAAAAAAATTTTTTTTCGAATTGCCAAGAATATTTGAACGAATTTATAGCAATTCATGGGTGCTGATTTCAAAACTGCCACTGCTTTTGCTGAATTGGCTCTAGTTTCTGAGATATTGGACAATCTTGAAAATATGATTGTACCCTTTGTGTAAAACAAATGCAATACGTTTGGTGTCTGTTGTTTTATTTAACTATACCAAGTTATAACTTGGTTTATTTTTTTCTCTTTTATAGCTGCTTTCTAAAGACATCATGAGTTCATCATGAAGATGCTGCAAAAATAATCCGAATGTATTCTGTTATATCTGTGGAGAATACATGATTGAAAAGCAAAGAAGAAATATAACTGACTTTGTGTAGCAGGCATATTTGGCTTATTTCGGTGTGAAGCTGGAAGACCAAGACAAGTCTTGGGTTCCCCATAAGGTCTGCAAAAACTGCGTGGAGAGCCTACGGCAGTGGACAAATAGTGAGAAGAAAAGTCTAAGTTTCGGTGTACAAATGATATGGCGAGAGCCGAAAGACCATTTTGGTGATTGTTATTTTTGTATTGTGAATGTTAAAGGCTTCAATCGCCACAAGAAATCTAAGTGGGGTTATCCTGATCTTGAATCTGCAATGAGACCAATTCCACATAGCAGTGAAGTTCCTATACCAGTGTTTACTGGATTATTAGAGCTTTCACCATCAGACTCCGACGAGGGGCAAGATCTGGAGTTTTTGGGAGGTGAAAACAGTGGAAGCGATTATGAAGGAAGTTCTTCAACACCTCAACCATTCAGCCAAGAAGAACTCAATAACCTAATACGAGACCTAAATCTGTCCAAGCAAGCATCTGAGCTTTTAGTGTCCAGGCTCAATGAAAGAAATTTTCTCAAACCAGAAGTTAAAATAACATTTTATCGGAAAAGAGAAGATTTTCTTCTTCAATATTTAAGTTTACTGTAATGACATCCCTGGACTTCCGCTTCAAATGGGACTACAAGACTACCATTCCGAAGACTGGCGTCTTTTTATAGACAGTTCCATCACAAGCTTAAAATGTGTTCTGTTACACAATGGTAACCGATATGCATCTCTTCCCATTGCTCACTCAACAACACTTAAAGAAGAGTATGAGAATATCAAAACAGTATTGCAGAAAGTCCGTTATTATGAGCATCAGTGGTCAATTTGTGTTGATCTAAAAATGGTAAACTTCTTGCTTGGGCAGCAGTCAGGATACACAAAATACCCATGCTTCATGTGCCTTTGGGATAGCAGGGCAAAGCAAGATCATTGGACAAGAGTAACATGGCCTGCAAGGGAAACCATGACTGTAGACAAAAATAAGATCATTCTCCCACCGCTTTATATCAAATTAGGTTTAATGAAACAATTTGTTAAGGCTTTGGACAAATCTGGCAAATGCTTCAAGTATATTTGCAGATCATTCCCCGGATTGAGCATGGAGAAGCTGAAAGCTGGGATTTTTGACGGTCCTCAGATTCTGAAACTCATCAACGATCGACATTATACTAATTTCATGGATCACCTTGAAGCTTCTTCATGGAACAGTTTTGTTTCAGTTGTCATGAACTTCTTAGGTAATAAGAGAGCATAGAATTACGAAGAACTGGTGCAAGATATGCTCGCTAACTTCAGAAACATTGGAGCAAATATGAGCATCAAGGTACATTACCTGCACAGTCATTTAGACAAATTTCCAGGTAACCTTGGGGACTTCAGTGAGGAACAAGGCGAGAGGTTCCATCAAGATATGATGGTGATGGAGGAGAGATATCAAGGAAGATGGTACATACATATGATGGCTGACTACTGTTGGAGCCTCCAGCGCAATTGCACCAACAACACATACAAAAGGAAGTCGAGCAAATAGCGATTTGCTAATGCATTACTATAGACAATTAACATATTAATTAATTAATTAGACATAATTAGTTTTTCAAATGAAAATGTTTTCTTCTATAACACTATTACACATATTTTTTAACAAATTTCTGCATGACTATTAACAGTTTCACTACTTTTTGTTAGTATACTATTATACTTCATGCAATTCTTGACAAATTCCAAACACGGTGCATACATTATTTAATTAATTTTAATTATCTCGTAAAATAGAGCCAATCTAGCAAAAGCACTTACATATTCTAAATCAGCATGGTTGACTTTGTATAAAATGATTCAAATATCACTGGCAACGAAATCACTGTTTACCAGTGTAATTTTTGTGTTCTAAATACAGTTATTTTAGAAGACACTGATTGAGGAAGAGTCTTCAGTTGGTTAATTAAAAATAAGTGTCCTAAAATTTATTTAAAAAAAAAAAAAAGAATAAAATTCGCTTTAATTAAAATGCACTAAAAAGTAACAAAAAAAGACTCAAACAAATGCAAAGTTTATTATTACTAAAAAAAAGGGGGGGTGGGGTGGGTTTTAAAACTCTGTAGCTTAATGTCACCAATGCTTTTATTTTAAGTGAAAATTACTTTTAAAAACGCCTGGCTGATCTGAGTAATTATTTTTTTAGTCATTAAATGCATTTGAGCACACTTTAACCTAATCTAAGTAAGACTAAAAACTCTGCACGCTTGTATCAGAATTATATACCTGTACTGTACTACCATATTTATTTTGACAATATTATATCTCATATTTTTTCCATTAAAAGTGATGTTAATAAACAGACTCATAATTATCAATGAGTTGATTGTGTCATTGATAATTCACATGTATTCAAATCGTCAAATACTAAATAAACAATAATAGGTCCAAAATTTAGAAAAAAAAAAAGGATTAAAGTAAAGACAGCTTAAAAAATAAAGAAAATTTTCTTACTGCCGAGTCTTTGATTATTATTCGTTTATGACCCACTAGCAATGCTTCAAGAGGCCTTATAACATGACGCAAGTAAGAATCATCCTTATGGTTATCATACATCCACTGGGCATCTAATACGTCATGCATGGTCGCCATACAATCCTTTAAAAGTAAAGTTTTATTACATTTTTTACAACACCAATCATATGGTTTTAAATGCTATTCATTATGCACAAACTAAACAAACTTTATTCAAACATCCACTTTGTAAATTATATCCAAAAACATTTTTTTTAAAATTCACCTTTTCACTCTGTATACCAGAACGTACTCTCCTAAGTTCCTTCATATGGCCCCCAACCCCAAGGAAGAGCCCCAAATGAACACACATAGTCCGAATATATGTGCCTGCCTCACAGCTCACCCAGAATATACCTGGAGTTACCGCGAGACATAAAAAAGGCAATGCTTAATGTTGGATCTGAGTAGGATCACAAAGGTAATAAATAAGAAATTAAATTGCAATTGTTATCTTAATAATCTTTGCCTGATATCTCTTAAAAATAAAAAAAAAAAGATTATAAGAAATTTACCTAAACTTTTGCTGCTGTCATACTCAATCATTTTAACATCATATACGGTTCGAATACGGAGTTGTCGCTTAACAGCAGATATTAAGGGAGGTCGCTGAAACATGGCACCTTTAATACCTTCCAAACACTAAAGAGAGGAAATAAATATTTAGATTGTATTTGTAAACTTTTTTTAAAACTGAAAACTGTATAACTAGAAAAAGTAGCTTTAAAAAAAGTAAAGGCAAGAATTAGCAGTGTTACAACTAGTAATAAATTTCTATAAAAACTTACCAATCTGACTTTCTTTTCATCTGTTACCGAATTGTGCAATTCAAAGATACAAACATACTCTTTGCCTGCACCTTGCTGTGATTTCACCAAACGTGTTGCACGTTCAATACAAACAATTAAACAACCAGTGACTTTAGGATCTAAAGTTCCACTGTGACCAGTCTTTTCCACTCTAAGTATTCGTTTAATCCATGCTACTACCTCATGTGATGAAGGATTGGAGGGTTTATCTAAGTTTATAAAGCCAGATCTAAGAATATAAAAAAAAGAGAAAGGTAAATGTCAAAAAAATGGAAAATAGTTTCAAAATTATACAATTTTTAAGGGAGAGAATAACATTTTGGATAAATATCTTTACTTTTTTTTATATCATGAACTACAATGTTATTAGTTAAAAATTACAAAGATAGTTCCGGTGATCTTATTTTTAAAAATAGAAAAAACTTTTATTAGAAAAAAACTACCTTAAGTCTTTTTTATTCAATTTTTTTTAATGTATGCAATATGGGTTTAAATTTTTTTTACAGATATAAAATTATAAAAAAGTATTTTTTTGTGATTATAAAAGATGAGAACTACAATAGTTCTTAAATATTATTTGAAAATAAAAGCTTATTACATATTCTAAGGCACAACATATTTAGGTGTAACTGTCAATATTTACAAGTCATTTTATTACTATTCTTAAGGCTGCATTGTTATTGATTCAATTTATATTGGCTGATTACAACTCTGAAGTTTTACATGAAATTTTGAAGGAATAGGTTAAAAAAATAATTTCTTTTTTTTTAAGTATGAATTTTTTTGTATAATTTACCACATAAAAAGTTATAACAGAATTTAGCAAATAACGTAAAAGACTTAAGGTTTAAATATGTATTTCAACACCTCTACCTAAGAGACAAGAATGCCTCTCAAAGTAAGATCTGTCACAATGTATTCAGCCTTACCTAACATATTCTTCAGTATTTCTTTTAAGTGGTGAGGACCCAGCTGGAACAGGAGTGTAATGATTTGTTCTCTGATTCAGTTTGTCAAAGTTCTTAAAAAAAAAAAAATCCATAGACACAAGTTAAGTTTGGGGGATAGGTTTCAGAATCTCCAACTAAGAATAGCTATCAAATATATTTACATTGTAAAGAAATTAAACCAGAATATTTTGTATGTGGTGCAAGTCTAGAGGCAGCAAGTACATTAACTCATGCACCACTTAAATAAACATTAACACAAGCCCCCTTATAAGGTTAACCAAAATTATACTTAAATTATCAACACTTTATGTCCTTGAGTAACACACAATAATTCCTCAGATAACTCATAAATCTGAACCCATCTAACCAGGTTCAACACTACAAAAGAGTGTCCTAACACACATTCTACCAGCCCTTCTTCTTTCTTCTTCTTTGTTCTCGATATATGAACATGGAGGATTTCAAACGACCAGGCCTATAGTTATGATGAACTGCACGAAGGCATCCAGATCCGTCTCGTTCCCATAAAGTCTTTGTTTGAAGGAGGTCATCTGTGGCCAGAACCTGTTGCGAGCCGTGTCATGTAAAGGGGTATGTTTGGAGAACATGTTCTGCAGTCTCTGGAGACATCCCACATGGGCAGTCCTCACTGTTTCCAATGCCTAGCCTTCGGAACATGTGTTGTCTTAGTCTGTTGTGTCCAGTTCTGAGTCTGAAGATAATATTTTGAGCTTGTCTGGGAAGATTATAATAGGGGTCATTTTTGTCGTGATCTGGGTGATTATTCATCCATTTTTGTTGAATTTGTTCATTTATACAGCTTTTCATTTCTTCTGCATTTAGAGGGACATCTACTTGCATTTCTTTGCTGCCAGATTTTGCCAATGGGTCAGCAATCTCATTTCCATTTATTTTGGTGTGTCCTGGTATCCATTGCAGAACTGTTTCCTTTGTGCTTTGGGTTAGTTTATGTAGAGCTGTTCTGAGCTGGGTTAATTGAGTGTAGTGAGGATCCTGCAGAGACTGTATAATTTTTTGGCATCTGTGAGTATGACTATGTTGCTGTTTGGTGTGGAGTTTGTATGTTGACAGCTTCTTCAATTGCTTCTTTTTCGGCTTTGAAAATTCTGTCAGCCCAACTACACGCATAGTCACTCCCCAATCCTGTCTCCCAGCCTCCAAGCTGACATTTGAACTCATGTGCAGCCATGTGTGCTAAATAAACACACAAGTTACTTATGACAATATCTATCAATATAAAAATAAAACATCAAGCACCATAGCACTAATTGACACATACCTTTAACAATAGTGGCCAGTGTGATGTGTCAAGCTTTTCTGCCTTTGCTGATGGACCAAGCAAAAATGTTTCTGAACGTTGCAGCTCCTAATAATAGGTAGATCATACAAAACAGTAAAACACTAATATGTGAACATTTTAATGTATATTGATTAGAAGAGAAAAAATACATTATTGTCATTAGTAAAGAATTTTTAGAAAACCTTCCTTAGATCAAATCAAATTGAAAATTAATATTAAATAAATTGTTCTCAAAGATAAAGACTTACTCCAATGTCAGAACTGGAAAGTTTTTTCTTTTTCTTGTGTTCTGAAATAAAAAAAAAACAAATATAAACAGTTTGTTTAACCTTGCAGCAATGCATGATTGAAATTTTTCAGATTTTATTGATTTTTAGACTTTTGGTTCCTTCAAGTCTTCAGAGTTTAGTCTGATAAAATAAATTTGTTAGAAATGAATGAGTCAAATTATGAAAAATATTTATTTAACTCTCATTAAATACATTAAGCTAAGCCCAATTTAATTACAATGCTAGTTAATACAGACTAAATTTAAAAAATAAAAAACAATACCATTTAAATTTTAATTCATCTAACAAAGAATTATCAGTCTGAACACATATTTTTACAGTAACAGTACTATTAAATGACTACTTTATCATTTTATGATAAAGATCATACATAATTTGTAAATCTAAAAACTTATTACTGCTAAAAAATAGTATACAGTGGAACCTTTGGTTATGAACATTCCAGGTCACAAATGATAGCTTTTAAATTATGTTGTCTCAGGTAATGATAAGACAAGTGCACTGCCCTGCACTGGGTTACGAAATAACTTAATAAGACCATAAAGACAGCAAGCTTAAATGTTTGAAACAAATATGAATAAAAGCCACATAATCCAGCTCAAGAAACATAAGGATGAGCAAACAAATGCCCAAAAATGAAGAGCCTGTAACCTTTTCAATTGCCAGCATGAAATAAGAATTTTAGCCTATGGGCAGACATCAAACCCTTCATTGTAAACCACCATCCAAACAAACAGGAAAGTAAACCTGATGAATAATGCCATGCATTATAGTATAGGGCCATTATTGAAAGATGTGTCTGCAAAGGATGCCATGAATATCCCTATGCCTATAGTTTCTACGAGCAGAAAGGTTCCCAGGGCCAGACCAAGCAAAAAGTGACAAATTTCCCACATTCTTTTTTTTTTTAAATAGGTAAGATGGTTAGGCTATAAGTAAGAATGATTCTTTTTGTTTTATCTTGAAAAAAATTGGGTTTATTTCATTGAGTTCAATCTTCAAGAGTCCAGTTAAGAACGTTTTAGGTTACGAAACTAATTCTGGAACGAATTAAGTTCTCAACTCGAGGTACTGATTTTGATTTTAAGATTCATAGGCAGGTTTGGTATTTTCATTCACCATGACCCACGAATAAATGCCGCCCATATTAAAGTTACAAATAAATCATGTTGGTAAACATCAGGCTAATAACGACACAAAAGCTTTGATCACTTATCCTATTACTTTAGCCATACGTTACTTAATTCAGCATCAATGTATAAAGTAAAATATATTTTTTTAAATTCTCTATTTATCACATTTAAATAGCATGTTTACCTTCCATGGCCATTCTTCAGTAACACACGTGTTTTCGACAGAGCTGCCAACTTTGATTTCTGTTTTGTACTGCCAGGTGTTTTTGAACAAAACGGTACAAAAATTAAAAAGAAACCTGCTGATAGTCCAGCCAAAAAAAAAAAAACCGCTAATAAGATATTAACCACTAAGTATAATTTTTGACTTAAATATTTAGGTATTCGTATAGTTGACTTGCAATTAAGAACATCCTTATGGCAACCAGAGGTAAACTAATATCAAATGAGAAAATTAGGGTTCCTTAAAACATGTGTTTCAACTCGCCAATGATCACATGCAACCGGCCAAAGTCGAAGTGATGATGTTATAACATCAATTACGAGCTTTTAAGTGTGAGAAAAGAAAACATTAAAGCGAGATAAATCTATTGCTAATAGGTTGACCACAGGGCGTGGCCGGTGTGTTCAATGTCAGACATTAGACGGCTAAAAAAAACATTGAAAACATTGGCCGTTGCCGTTACACGCACGAACATACACACACACACACACACATATATATGTATATTTATACAAGGCCGTAGCCAGGATTTTGTTTGGGGGGGGGGGGCTGTGCGGTTTTTTTTTGGGGGGGGGGGCTGTGCAGAGAATTTTATATAAGAAAAAAATGGAACACAATGATAAAGAAGTATATTTTACAATAAAATTTTGATTGAATTAATTTGGGGGGGGGGGGGGGGCTTGCAGCCTTGTATATATATATATATATATATATATATATATATATATATATATTAATATATATATTAATGTTATTGTCATGGCATATGATACCATATAAGCTTCTCTAGAATACTAAATACTCGATATTTAGTAAAATATTACTTTTTTAGCTGGTCTGGCATATTATTAACACAAACACCACAAAGGAGAGATACTCTTCTAAAATTGACATATGTAGGTAATAATTTCACGTGATACTATATTTTTAAAATGCGGTTCTTTTTTTTTTTTTTTGCTGATATTTTTAAAACGCGGTTCATTTTTATTTGCTGCTTATTCGTCACTTTAAATTTGTTAGCCATTATACTTCATTTATATTATGTCTATGGTACCTTATATTAGAATGATATAGATAAGTGATAATACTTTTTTGTTCAAGTTTGATCATCTTTGTCCAGTTTTAGCGTCATTTTACACTATACATAATTTATGTTCATATAACAACAACATTTAATTACATTTTATTATCCAAATATGAATCTTACATTTTTTCAAAAGAGTATATTAGTTTTAGGAA
>JAGDYQ010000107.1:3497232-3512993 GCA_021962125.1 Bulinus truncatus
ATGAGCGTCTGCCCTAGATGCAGCCATTTTTATACACGTCCAAGTTCAAGATATAAATTAGACAAGTGAAAAAGCGTTGTGGTCTTCAATTTATGAATAAAGTTTTAATCCTTATTCTCAACATGTGGTGATTTTTCAATGATTTCAGTTTGTATGCATAAGTAGAAAACCGTCAGGTTATTACACTGTATATATCTGTAGTAAAAAATCTTTACTAGCAGGATGTTGGGTGGGACCAAATATATCAAAGACAAAGACGTCATGAATTGACACATTTAAGAGATAATTGACATTTTTTATAGGTCATTTAAGAATTGAATACAAGACTTTGATTTTTACAAAATAACGTGACGGGTTCCATAGTTCAAGCCTTAAAAGTTTTCAACTGACCCAACTGCAGTCATAACAATTATCCTTTTTTTTTTTTTAACTCCGCCATTGCTAGCATGGTAGGGTGTAGTGTGCCTACCACACCAACATTGTTGGCGGCGCTGATGCACGTCTGCCATGCCTACAGAGCGGCGGGATGAGTTTGTCCGCTATCATCTGCAGGGGCACTGGGGGGCCGTGCCCCCTACCCCCGCTGAAAAAAAGAGGAAAAAAAAGAAAAAGTAGAGGTGCCCCCCCTGCTGACTTTGACCTGGCTACGGGCCTGTATCACCTCAGTGAAATAAGAAAATGGTGTTTAATTATATGAATATATTATATACTGGCAAATTATTCAATCCTTCACTCGTCTACTTTTCAGGTTTCCAAAGCTTGGTCTATAAATCACATGTAATCGTTTTTCAATAAGATTACTTTCCACTTAGCTGAAAATGTAAATGAAAATGTATAAAAAGTGAATTCTACACTTTACTGTGGCTGAAAGGAAAATGAAAAAAAAAAAGAAACTAAAAATGAACAAATCAATTAGTTTTTTTTTATTATGTTACATCCTTAAAAAACTTTAATACATTTTTTATTTAATCAAGGTGATTCTTTAACAGATCAGTCATTACAATCATATATAGTTTCATAATTTGTGTAATACAATTGACCATTTAATCATTTGTTTAGAATAGCATGCAACAATTAATTCAATTAGCAAAATACATTTGAATATATAAACAAGTGTACTACAATACAAAGCTCTATAGATGTATATTTCCACTCTATTGATGTATATTTCAAATCTATTGATGTATATTTCAACTCTATAGATGTATATTTCAACTCTATTGATGTATATTTCAACTCTATTGATGTATTTTCAACTCACCAAATAAATAAAAAACATTGAATAATCAGATGAAAATGAAAAAAAAAATATACAAACTAGATTAAATAAATACAGGGACTGTCTTAACGTATTGGCCAGCTGGAGATAAATATAAAGACTGCCTTAAATCATTGGCCAGCTGGACATAAATATAAAGACTGTATTAACTTATTGGCCAGCTGGACATAAATATAAAGACTGTCTTAACTTATTGGCCAGCTGGACATAAATATAAAGACTGTCTTAACTTATTGGCCAGCTGGACATAAATATAAAGACTGTCTTAACTCATTGGCCAGCTGGACATAAATATAAAGACTGTATTAACTTATTGGCCAGCTGGACATAAATATAAAGACTGTCTTAACTCATTGGCCAGCTGGACATAAATATAAAGACTGTCTTAACTTATTGGCCAGCTGGACATAAATATAAAGACTGTCTTAACTTATTGGCCAGCTGGACATAAATATAAAGACTGTCTTAACTCATTGGCCAGCTGGATATAAATATAAAGACTGTCTTAACTCATTGGCCAGCTGGACATAAATATAAAGACTGTCTTAACTTATTGGCCAGCTGGACATAAATATAAAGACTGTCTTAACTTATTGGCCAGCTGGACATAAATATAAAGACTGTCTTAACTCATTGGCCAGCTGGATATAAATATAAAGACTGTCTTAACTCATTGGCCAGCTGGACATAAATATAAAGACTGTCTTAACTCATATGCCAGCTGGACATAAATACAGGGACTGTCTTAACTCATTGGCCAGCTGGACATAAATACAGGTACTGTCTTAACTCATTAGCCAGCTGGACGTAAATACAGGGACTGTCTTAACTCATTGCCCAGCTGGACATAAATACAGGGATTGTCTTAACTCATATGCCAGCTGGACATAAATACAGGGACTGTCTTAACTCATTGGCCAGCTGGACATAAATACAGGGGCTGTCTTAACTCATTGGCAAGCTGGACATAAATACAGGGACTGTCTTAACTCATTGGCCAGCTGGACATAAATACAGGGACTGTCTTAACTCATTGGCCAGCTGGACATAAATACAGGGACTGTCTTAACTCATTAGCCAGCTGGACATAAATACAGGGACTGTCTTAACTCATTGGCCAGCTGGACATAAATACAGGGACTGTCTTAACTCATTAGCCAGCTGGACATAAATACAGGGATTGTCTTAACTCATTTGCCAGCTGGACATAAATACAGAGACTGTCTTAACTCATTGGCCAGCTGGACATAAATACAGGGACTGTCTTAACTCATTAGCCAGCTAGACATAAATACAGGGACTGTCTTAACTTATTGGCCAGGTGGACATAAATACAGGGACGAATCATTAAAAATAAAAATATTCTCTTGTTGATGTTGAATATCAATCTCAAGTAGCTTGACCTAAATATGTAGATATGTTGTCAGAATGACCTCGCTATGATGAAGACAGGTAAACCTCAGCCGATATGATGAAGACAGGTAAATCTCAGCCGATATGATGAAGACAGGTAAATCTCAGCCGATATGATGAAGACAGGTAAATCTCAGCCGATATGATGAAGACAGGTAAACATCAGCCGATATGATGAAGACAGGTAAATCTCAGCCGATATGATGAAGACAGGTAAACCTCAGCCGATATGATGAAGACAGGTAAATCTCAGCCGATATGATGAAGACAGGTAAACCTCAGCCGATATGATGAAGACAGGTAAACCTCAGCCGATATGATGAAGACAGGTAAATCTCAGCCGATATGATGAAGACAGGTAAACCGCAGCCGATATGATGAAGACAGGTAAACCGCAGCCGATATGATGAAGACAGGTAAATCTCAGCCGATATGATGAAGACAGGTAAATCTCAGCCGATATGATGAAGACAGGTAAATCTCAGCCGATATGATGAAGACAGGTAAACATCAGCTGATATGATGAAGACAGGTAAATCTCAGCCGATATGATGAAGACAGGTAAACCTCAGCCGATATGATGAAGACAGGTAAACCTCAGCCGATATGATGAAGACAGGTAAATCTCAGCCGATATGATGAAGACAGGTAAACCGCAGCCGATATGATGAAGACAGGTAAACCGCAGCCGATATGATGAAGACAGGTAAATCTCAGCCGATATGATGAAGACAGGTAAATCTCAGCCGATATGATGAAGACAGGTAAATCTCAGCCGATATGATGAAGACAGGTAAACATCAGCTGATATGATGAAGACAGGTAAATCTCAGCCGATATGATGAAGACAGGTAAACCTCAGCCGATATGATGAAGACAGGTAAACCTCAGCCGATATGATGAAGACAGGTAAATCTCAGCCGATATGATGAAGACAGGAAAATCTCAGCCGATATGATGAAGACAGGTAAATCTCAGCCGATATGATGAAGACAGGTAAACATCAGCTGATATGATGAAGACAGGTAAATCTCAGCCGATATGATGAAGACAGGTAAACCTCAGCCGATATGATGAAGACAGGTAAATCTCAGCCAATATGATGAAGACAGGTAAACCTCAGCCGATATGATGAAGACAGGTAAACCTCAGCCGATATGATGAAGACAGGTAAATCTCAGCCGATATGATGAAGACAGGTAAACCGCAGCCGATATGATGAAGACAGGTAAACCGCAGCCGATATGATGAAGACAGGTAAATCTCAGCCGTGAGTTCTGACAGGGCAGCACTGGACACCGACTCACAAAACCGGACCAAGGAGAGAATGGACACTAGAGATATAAATGACATAAATCTTTGAGTCAGTATCTTAGATTGAGACTAAATAATTATATATCACATATCTTTGAGTCAGTCTCCTAGATTGAAACTAAATAATTAAATATCACATATCTTTGAGTAAGTATCTTAGATTGAAACAAAATAATTAAATATCACATATCTTTGAGTCAGTCTCCTAAACTGAAATTAATAATTAAATTAGTATATGGATACACATGTGGAATAAGAATCTGGATACACATGTTAAATTAGTATCTGGATTCACATGTTGAATTAGTATCTTATACACATGTGGAATTAGTGTCTTGATACACATGTTGAATTAGTTTGTGAATACAAATGTTGAATAAATATTTGGATAAACATGTTGGATTAGTAACTGAATGTGCATGTTAAATTAGTAACTGTAAGTACATGTTAAATAAGTAAATGAATGTAAATGTTAAATTAGTAACTAAATACACATGTTGGATGCGTCACATTTAATTCATGTTGAATTCGTAAGTGAATAGAAATATTTAATACGTAACTGAATTCAAATGATGAAAAAGTAAATACACATATTAAATTAGTAACTGGATTCAAATGAATTTTTAACTGGATACACATGATGTTGGATAAGAAACTGGATAAACCTACGGAATTAGTATCTAGATAAACATGTTGAATTAGTATTAGGATTCACATGTGGAATAAGAATCTGGATACACATGTTAAATTAGTATCTGGATGTACATGTTAAATTAGTAACTGGATGTACATGTAAAATTAATAACTAAATACACTTGTTGGATTAGTAACTGGATGCACATGTTGGATGAGTAATAGTTAATTCATGTTGAATTCGTAAGTGAATAGAAATATTTAATACGTAACTGAATTCAAATGATGAAAAAGTAAATACACATATTAAATTACTAACTGGATTCAAATGGTGAATTATTAACTGGATACACATGTTTTATAATAAACTGGATAAACCTGCGGAATATGGATAAACATGTTTAATTAGTATGTGGATACACATGTTGAATTAGTATTTGGAATCACATGTGGAATAAGAATCTAAATACACATGTGGAATAAAAATCTGGATTCACATGTGGAATAAGAATCTGGATACACATGTGGAATAAGAATCTGGATACACATGTTAAATAAGTAACTGGATAGACATGTGGAATTAGTATCTGAATACAAATGTTGAATTATTATGTGGATACAATTTTAATTCAGTATCTGGATACACATGTGTAATTAGTAAATGGATGCACATGTTAAATTAGTAACTGGATGCACTTATTAAATTAGTAACTGGATGCACTTATTAAATTAGTAACTGGATGCACTTGTTGCATTAGTGACTGGATGCACATGTTAAATTAGTATCTAGATACACATGTGGAATTAGTATCTGGATACATATGTTGAATAAGTATATGGATACACATGTGGAATTAGTATTTGGGTACACATACTGAATTAGTATCTGGACGCACATGTTGGATTAGTAACTGGATACAAATGTTGAATTAGTAACTGGATACATATTCTAATAAAGTTACCGTGTACACATGTTGGATTAGAAACTGTATATACATTTTGAATTAGTAAGTGAATACAAATGATTAATAAGTAACTGAATTTACATGATGAATTAGTAACTAAATACACATATTTAATTAGTAAATGGATTCACATATTTAATTAGTAACTGGATACACATGTTGAATTAGTATCTGGATGCACAATAATGCACATGTTAAATTAGTAACTGGATGCACATGTTGGATTAATAACTGGATGCACATGTTAAATTGTAAGTGGATGACATGTTAAATTAGTAACTGGATGCAAATATTAAATTAGTAACTGAATGCATATGTTGGATTATTAACTGGATGTGAATATTAAATGAGTAACTTGATGCACTTGTTAATTTTGTAACTGGATGCACATGTTAAATTAGTAACAAAATAAAATTGTTTGATTATTAAATGGATGTACATGTTAAATTAATAATTGGATACACATTTAAAAATTTAACTGTATACAAAATATGGATTTGTAACTGAATGCACATGTTAAATTAGTAACTAGATACACATGTTAAATTAGTAACTGGATGCACATGTTAAATTAGTAACTGGATACAAATGTTGGATTAGTAACTGGATGCACATGTTAAATTAATAACTGGATACACATTTAAAATTAGTAACTGTATACAAAAGTTGGATTTGTAACTGAATGCACATGTTAAATTAGTAACTGTATACAAATGTTGGATTAGTAGGTGGATATACATTTTGGGTAAGTGAGTGGATGATCATGATAAATTAGTAACTGGATGCACATGTTGGATTAGTAATTGGATAACTGGACACAAAGAAATGAAAGATCCAGATGCAGGTTCTGACCACCACAGTGGTCGGAACAATGAAAATAATACTGAGAGCCTTCAGTGGCACAGCTGATAGACAGACAGACCTTATATTAAATTCAACACCCAGGGATTGCAAGAAAAAGACAACAGAGATGCCTTGTGGATTTCCCTCAAACAACATTTTAAAGTTCTAGACAGTTTAGTAGGGTCATATTAAAATGGATACTGGTATATAAGGGACATAATAATAAAAAGCATATAAGGGACACATGAAAATAGCATCTAATACACAAGAGGCTTACTGAAATGGCTTCTAGTATAGAAAGGTACATATTAAATAAGCATGTTATATCTAAGAGGCATATTAAAAAAAGTACCTAGAAGCGACTTATAAAATAGCAACTATTTTAAAGAAGAGATATTTTACAAATAGAAGAAAAAGCATTTTAATACAATCACACCTTGGTTTTCTATAGAGATCCCTATGAAAATCAGATCCAACAAAAACCAAGACAGCAAAAATCAGATCCAACAAAAACCAATGCATTAGTATATTTTCAAAACTTACCAGCTAGCTTTACACCTGAGACATAGTAGAGTTCCTTGGACATGTTGAGCTATCTTTGCATCTGTAATATGGAGCTGATAGCCATTAGCGGTTTGCTGCTTTCAAGTCTCCACTTCTGTGTAGGTATCTTTATATTTTTGGTCCTCTAGTCCTTCCAATGAACATTGTTTAATTTAAAGTTTGCAGTGTTGTGTTTTAAGTTTTCTGTGTTGTGTTTAAAATCATCTGCATTTAAATGCACTTTAAAATTCTTGACATTTAAAATTATTATGTCAATGTTTATTGCTACTTAAGATCAATTGAAACACTCTTTGTCCAGTGTTATATTAAACTAATAAGATTTTAAAGTCTATAACAGTATTTAATGTCAATGTAGAATCCATTTCCTAAACCTAAAAATGTTTCTTTCATCTCTGCTCATCGTAAAAAAAAGAAAAATACAATAAATATCTTTAAATATTTTAGACACTATAAATATAGATATAACAATACTACTCTTCATTATAGATATAAAATTACTTCTCTTCATTATAGATATAACATTACTACTCTTCATTATAGATATAACATTACTTCTCTTCATTATAGATAAAACTTCTCTTCATTATAGATATAACATTACTACTCTTCATTATAGATATAACATTACTACTCTTCATTATAGATATAACATTACTACTCTTCATTATAGATATAACATTACTACTCTTTATTATAGATATAACATTACTACTCTTCATTATAGATATAACATTACTACTCTTCATTATAGATATAACATTACTACTCTTCATTATAGATATAACATTACTAATCTTCATTATAGATATAAGTTATATTATAACACAATTACTCATCCCCTATGGAATGTAGACTCAAATAACGTTATTAATATCCAAGAATTATAATAGAAAGAAATATAACCAAAACAATCCAAGTTAAACTCTTCCTTTCTTTCTGTACATTACTTTATGTTAGGATCTACTAGTCCTACCTTTAAACATTTGCAATAATTCAAAGATAACTGTGTTGTAACAAATCGTCTGCATGAATTCAAATGCACTTTTTGAGTCTTAAAGAAAAATAAGCTAACGTTCGTCTGTCTGTAAGTAGTTTTAATAATCGATAAATGTTTTTAATCACACTGGTACACGTTATGTATAAAAAACCTAGACGTGTTTGGTATCCGCTCATCGTAAACAGAAAACCATAATAATTAGAATTGACAAATATGTAAGATACTATAAATATAGATATAAAACTCTATCCCATATACAATGGAGACTCCCTCAACGCTTTTTAATATCCAAAAATAGAACACATAGATATGTAAACAAAACAATCCAAGAAAAATAACACATTTAATAGTTGAATGACCTCTTCTAAACTTCGCGGTTGACACATGATGCACAAACTGCACCACACACTTCCAGTGTTGTTGCCTAAAAGATGATGCTTGTTTTATTACGGCAAAAATTTAAGTGCACTGACATGCGGGATACATTTTGGCGATTTTAAACTTTTAACATTTTCTAAATATTAAACCTGACGAAAAAAAAGAATGAAATAAGAAGTAACATTTTTCAATTCTTGTTTACTATTCTGGTGTGTTTTCAGTGAGTTACATATTGAATTTCTGCAGTTTTTGTTAAAAATCTGGCCGAGCTGGTCAAAGTTCATAACGTCAATTTTGACCTCGCCATAACCCCTTTGTTTTCCCAGCCACGATACTGCTCGCTCAAGCGTATAAAATCAAACAACATAATCAGGAAATATTTTTGGGATGTAAATAAATGTGGTCAGAAAACAACGGGCAACGTTTTAGCCGTTGGTCAGCACTATGCTCAGACGTATGTCACGCAGAGCCGTTCTTTGGGATTTGGGGGGGGGGGGGGGAGAGATGGGTGATTTGCTTATGCATAATAACTTCTATCTGGCCTTGACACCATTAATAAAGGTTAAAGTTACAACATATGTACACTAGTATTGTGTATGGTAACAAACTGTACAACAGATCATAAAAAAAATAATAATTGTAAAAGTAAATGCTAAAATAGTGTCATACAGACATGCACATTTGTCTTCGAGTTCGGGGTCGAAACTAAGGGGGGCCCCATCGGAGAAAACAGCCAGGCCTGCTACGAGGAAGGGAAATCTGGGTGCTTGTTAGCAGCCTCGGCTATAATTATTTCAGCTGTCCAACAGGTTATTTGGGCCCAACTTTTGAAAGGGGTCAAAGGTTTATTTAACTGCGTTTTTACCTAGAGAACCCTTTCCCCTCTCATAGACCTCAAGTGTGGCAGCCCCTGGCCACTTCTGCTACGCACCGTACCTCGTGGCACATTTCGCAAGGCTCCTTTGAGACCCGAGGCAGTGGCCCAAGTCGCCAACGTCAAACAGCAGGTCACCAATCTTTAGATTATCTCATATTGTATGAAACATACAGAATTATTCAGCTCTCGTTAACCTAAAGGAACAGATACACGTGTTGTTTACATACATGAAGTAGATGTGTGCATACAAGCCCTTTATCCAAGTCCGTCATTATAATGGATTTCTATCAGTCTGAGCGTTCAACTCTTGTCCATGCTGACATTTTGTTGCACAAGTTAAACTTTTTGTTGTTTGCAACGATCACACACTTCAATAAGCTTGACACTTGTAACAATAAACAAAGTGATTCTATATGTTTGTTGTACATGTTGGTGTTGAAGGCGGGTGTGGGCAGGCGGTGCAATGAGGAGGATCAGGGAGTCAGTGTAATGAGGCGGATCATGGAGTCAGTGCAATGAGGCGGATCAGGGAGTCAGTATAATGAGGCGGATCAGGGAGTCAGTATAATGAGGCGGATCAGGGGGTCAGTGCAATGAGGCGGATCAGGGAGTCAGTGTAATGAGGCGGTTGGGGGAACAATCATGAATTAAATTTACTTTCTGAAAAATTCATCTTACTATTTACACAACTTGTTGCATCCTATTAATATATAATAATAAAACACAACACAGGATGCTGTCCAATATTTGACAATTTTATTCACTTTTTACCACATTCATACCAAACTGGACTTGACACCATCCAGACATATCCGACAAGCCTCCATCTTGCTACACCATAATTAAACTAAGCTCAAGCAAAATTTATTGAATTAAATAAATATTTGTACTGGTCAAATCTATATTCAAATATTTTTTGACAATACAGAGAATAAATTGTTACTCTAATTATCCCAAAAAAAAAATTACTGAAAACTATATTAAGCAAGATGGACTTGGGGAACTTTTCAATGAACCTGAAGGAGATGAGTTTTGATTCTGTGCTGAGAGACCCATGAATTTTCTGATCCTGGTGTAAGCTACTGAGTCCATCCAACTTAAAATGGGAACCTGACATTACATTAGTTGAGGAAAGTGTGGGTGAGTACTGAAACCTGACATTACATTGGTTGAGGAAAGTGTGGGTGAGTGTTGAAACCTGACATTACATTAGTTGAGGACAGTGTGAGTACTGAAACCTGACATTACATTGGTTGAGGAAAGTGTGGGTGAGTATTGAAACCTGACATTACATTAGTTGAGGAAAGTGTGGGTGAGTACTGAAACCTGACATTACATTAGTTGAGGAAAGTGTGGGTGAGTGTTGAAACCTGACATTACATTAGTTGAGGAAAGTGTGGGTGAGTACTGAAACCTGACATTACATTAGTTGAGGAAAGTGTGGGTGAGTATTGAAACCTGACATTACATTAGTTGAAGAAAGTGTGGGTGAGTACTGAAACCTGACATTACATTGGTTGAGGAAAGTGTGGGTGAGTATTGAAACCTGACATTACATTAGTTGAGGAAAGTGTGGGTGAGTACTGAAACCTGACATTACATTAGTTGAGGACAGTGTGAGTGAGTACTGAAACCTGACATTACATTGGTTGAGGAAAGTGTGGGTGAGTATTGAAACCTGACATTACATTAGTTGAGGAAAGTGTGGGTGAGTACTGAAACCTGACATTACATTAGTTGAGGAAAGTGTGGGTGAGTGTTGAAACCTGACATTACATTAGTTGAGGAAAGTGTGGGTGAGTACTGAAACCTGACATTACATTAGTTGAGGAAAGTGTGGGTGAGTATTGAAACCTGACATTACATTAGTTGAGGAAAGTGTGGGTGAGTACTGAAACCTGACATTACATTGGTTGAGGAAAGTGTGGGTGAGTATTGAAACCTGACATTACATTAGTTGAGGAAAGTGTGGGTGAGTACTGAAACCTGACATTACATTAGTTGAGGAAAGTGTGGGTGAGTATTGAAACCTGACATTACATTAGTTGAGGAAAGTGTGGGTGAGTACTGAAACCTGACATTATATTAGTTGAGGAAAGTGTGGGTGAGTACTGAAACCTGACATTACATTGGTTGAGGAAAGTGTGGGTGAGTGTTGAAACCTGACATTACATTAGTTGAGGAAAGTGTGGGTGAGTATTGAAACCTGACATTACATTAGTTGAGGAAAGTGTGGGTGAGTGTTGAAACCTGACATTACATTAGTTGAGGAAAGTGTGGGTGAGTATTGAAACCTGACATTACATTAGTTGAGGAAAGTGTGGGTGAGTGTTGAGCTCTACCCTGTACAAGTGTCTCCTGCTGTTGTTCTTATGGTGGAGACAAAACAGGGGAAACCCGCCCCATTAGATGTACAGACACACACAACACACACACAACACATGTGAAGTTGAACTGATAGTGGAACATGAAGAAAAGATTATTAGTAAATATCTGTGACTTCAACAAAAAGGGTTCAGGACAATAATTTAAAAAGATAAAAAATGAATTGACGTGTCATTACCGCCAGCTTGAACAAAGCCATAATCTCAAGTCAACTGAGTGGCAAGAGAATTGCAAAAAAGTTTTGATTGTATTTCTTACAAGAAAATTGAACATCACGAGTGAATTATTAATAAATAATAATTTTTTTTTTATTTAACAACACAAAACATAAACTTGACTTGCAATTAAAAATGACCAAATGTTAAAACATGCACTCAACGTGACCAAAAACCATCAACAATGAAACAAACAATAAATGTTCCATGAGAGAAGCCATCTCAACATTTGTATTTTATTACATTATGCTGTATAAGTACAATGATACAATTGTTGTTGAGTCAATGCCATTGGTTAACAAATCAACCAATCATTACACCAGAAAGAGTTTTTAGAACAACATTGATTTCAATTGTTCATGATGCATTTAATTAAAAAAAAAAAAAAACTGTTTAAAAAATTGATTACAGTTGAATTCCAATGATTGAAATTCCACTTCACTGGTTCAAGTTCCAAACTTCAGTAATGCTCGGCCCTATGGTTAATAATTTAAAATAAGTAGTAGACCATTAGCGTCAGTTATGAGACAACACAGTTCGGACACAGCTCCTCAACGGTCATTCTATACATAAATACCAGTTAGTATTTACATTTTAAGTGAGATTATAAAAAAACTTTTTTTATGGACGGCAGAGAAAAAAAAACCAAAAAGTGAACCAAGCCATGGGAAGTAATTTCTTACATTATTTGAATCAATGATAAATTACTTTGTGTATTTCAAACTCAATAGAAAATTTAGCAATAAATACAATAAATAATATACAAAAAAAAACATTTGTACCACTGTTAACAACAAATAATATTTGATATACTACGTGGAGAAAAAGAAATGTTAACAGTTGAGTCATTGAAACAATTAGTATTTTTCTCCATGTAATTAATAGTATTGTTTTAAAATTATGAATAGTAAGGCAGAATTGATGCTTAGGCACAATGTAGAATTACAAGGAATGGAATACATTAGATATAACAACTCAAGTGGTAAAAAGCATTATGTGTGACGCAGCACATGATAAGTTTGATATTGTGTGACGCAGACAATGATTAGTTGGATATTGTGACGCAGACAATGATTAGTTTGATATTGTGTGACGCAGGCGCAATGATTAGTTGTATATTGTGTGACGCAGACAATGATTAGTTGGATATTGTGTGACGCAGACAATGATTATTTTGACATTGTGTGACGCAGACAATGATTAGTTTGATCTAACTAATAAATTCTGCTATTCAAACCCTATTTATAGATGAATACCCGCATGCTAAAGTGGACTCAAAGACATGTTTTACAGACCCTGCCACTGCGCTGAACAGAATAACATTGTGTGCCCGGGGGAATTGAACGTTATGTGAGCCCGCCCGCTGATCCTAGGCATGAAGTGCAGCTACGCAGTGAAGCCTTAGGATCATTATTGAATGCTCAGGACATAGGGTGAATGTCGAAAGTAAGGCCAAGAACCAAGTCCTGTCACATCTCTACTCTTTCCCTACCAGCTACAGGATCATGCTTGCATTACCTGACATAGATTTTAAAAAAAAAACATACCATGATGCTAAAAAAAAATTAGTCATCCATTTTTCTCATCATCTGTATCAACAAATTTATATAATAAAAAAACATGACAGTAAAACCAGAAAAAAATTATCTATTCTAACATCATTAGCATTGTTTAATTACTGTAATAAAAATAACATTATCCTAGACAATTGGCATTTACCGGATCATTTAATGCTTGGCGTAGCTGATTGCTGCCACACACATACATCAACAGCTACACTCGAGATTGCTGCCACACACACATACATCAACAGCTACACTCGAGATTGCTGCCACACACATACATCAACAGCTACACTCGAGATTGCTGCCACACACATATACATCAACAGCTACACTTAAGATTGCTGCTACACACACACATCAACAGCTACACTCGAGATTGCTGCCACACACATACATCAACAGCTACACTCGAGATTGCTGCCACACACACATACATCAACAGCTACACTCGAGATTGCTGCCACACACATACATCAACAGCTACACTCGAGATTGCTGCCACACACATACATCAACAGCTACATTTGATAGTCACATTGCTAAGCTCACTCCCAGACATCTAATATAGTCAAGTGTTCTTAGCATTTTAAAAAAAAAAAATTAACTAGGTCCATACAATGATGGGAAATCTTTCATTCACTGTATGTAATAAATAAATGACTATGTACAGCTTGAAGAAATGTGACAAGCAGGCTACGGTGAAGAATAAAATATTGCAATGATATAATAAAATATTAGTTGTATTTTATATTGCAATAATATGAAAAAAACAAATTGTATACACAAAACGGAGATTCCTACAAAATAATGCTTTATTTGTTTTTTTCCTTGAATTTCAAACGACGAGTTGATGAAAAAAATCATCAAACTAAATTAAAAATATTTTTTGTTACTTCAATATGTTCAGGTATGATATTGAAACACTTTAAAAATGGCTGGATGCTGGACTACGAGGACACAATCATTGGATCATACTTTTAATGGCCTTGACGTTTGTCTTAAGAGACGAAGGGTTATTCCAGCCGCCTGGCAAGTACAGCAAACAGTCAATGTGATTCAGGTTTTTTTTAAACAAATATTTTACTGAATCGACAACTCAATCATTTTCTAGAAAGAAGATTGACAAAATGTCAACATATTTCATGAAAAAAAAAAAAAAAAATAATTAAATTAAAAACAATAACAAAAAAGATAATTATGTATGAAAAAAATCAACAAAATTAATAAAAAAACTAAAATAAGAGTTTAAAAAAAAAAGATATTTTATATCAGATTAATTCAAATGAGGCTAGCAGCAAAACTTTTCACAATGGCATACTGACCTAATACAACCCACACACAACTTTAATACAATGTTTCACTACACAAAGGTAAGTTGAGAAAGAAAAAAAGATTGTTTTAAAGAAAATACAATTGTAGGGGTGAGTTCCAAAACCTGCTAAGTACAAAATTTTCAAAAATTGTGTTATCATACTCATTAGCTTATTTCCCTATATTGACATATATTCTTGGAGTGGTTAATTCCAAAAAATGTTAAATACCGTTTTAATCAGCGCTATTAATTATTAACCACTCCCAGAATATATGCCAATATAGGGAAATAAGCTAATCAGTATGATATCTCATTTTTTGAAAATTTTGTACTTAGCAGGTTTTGGAACTCACCCCCCCTCAATTGTCACGGGTTGAAAGCTGCAGCCTAAATATAACAATCTATGCAGAGGGTCAGTCTATATGAAGCACAAGTCTGGTCCCAGTACATATATTAATGGTGTCATAAATCAACATGTTGAAGACTAAAAAGCCAGATAACATCAACAAGAAAAAATAGGACCTCAATGACAAAAATAACCCATGCAGCGACGTGATTCAATAAAAAATGAGACAATGAAATACTGACAACATTTTTTGACCCACAGAGTAAGAAAAAATAAAAACTCACGCTTTAGGAACACAGAATCATGTCAATCAATCCAGAAACTCATGTCAATCAACACAGAATCATGTCAATCAACACAGAATCATGTCAATCAACACAGAATCATGTCAATCAACACATAATTTCATGTCAATCAACATAGAATCATGTCAATCAACACATAATCATGTCAATCAACACAGAATCTCATGTCAATCAACACAGAATCATGTCAATCAACACAGAATCATGTCAATCAACACAGAAACTTATGTCACCATTTTTGAAAAAAAAATTGTATTCTCAGAGAGACAAAAAGTTCCATTTGTTCACATCCAAAATAATCAGCTTTGAGCAATGCTGACTTAATCATCATAAACCGTTCAACCCAATTAAAAAAAAAACAGCTTTAAGT
>JAGDYQ010000107.1:3513493-3545993 GCA_021962125.1 Bulinus truncatus
ATAGTTTTAGTGTATATATATATATATATATCTGCCTTTGTGTATGCTCTATATAGATGAGGTTAATATCAATTAATTAATTATTTTTTAACAAAGGTCTACCAGTAGTAGCTCTACAGTAACGGGGTCATAATTAGTTCTATCAAATCCAGAGATTCTGACTTCGGATTGGTTTTGTTTTTTTCATTTGAATGTACTACACACCATTGCACTGTGTCCGAGGCTGTTAGACCTACTCAAAATACGTCTAGTAACACAGTCTGCTGTAGCATCGTGAAATCAGCAGTATTGTCAATGAGTATCTAAACAATTTTAAAATGATAATCTGGGTCACACTTGTATGGTGCACCCCCCCCCCCCACACCCATTGATATCCTAAGCCAGATGTTCTCAACGCGACTGTATGTGAAACTATGTCCGCCGGTAGCCCCCCTCACACGAGTAGG
Organism: Bulinus truncatus; assembly: GCA_021962125.1. Taxonomy (NCBI): domain Eukaryota; kingdom Metazoa; phylum Mollusca; class Gastropoda; family Planorbidae; genus Bulinus; species Bulinus truncatus. Next base: position 3,513,940 of record JAGDYQ010000107.1, read on the forward strand.
TTCTTTTAAATTTCTGGGTTGTTTTAAACGAAAATTATAATATGTCTGTCTGCGTAACCCATTGCGCAAGCTTTCCGGTACCACAAAGATTTGAGGCCCCCATTTTGAAAAGTAAAAAAAAAATATTGCTAAGTTTTAATTTTTTTTTTTGTATACTACTCAACCCATTATTTCGCTGGGGGGGGGGGGGGGGCTCAGGTCACAGCCGAGTCGGCCTATCTGTAAATCTGGCCCTGGTTGCACCAACGCTGAAATAGAATAATTTCATCGAACATTTTTAAGTAAGTTTTTCTCTATAGAATAAGACGGCAATACATTAATTAACACATAATATAGTTGTTGTCGTTTTATTTACTTAAGTATGATACTGTATCAATTTTACTTTTTTTTTTGTCTATTAACACCTCGCTTCTAGGTTGCATACATAAATACGTGCCCACCAATAAATATTCATGTTCCCCGTCCCCAATAACATTTTTTTTTCTTTGTTCACTTGTCCACATCGTTGACGTGGTAAAATAAGTCATCCGCTCGTCACACATTAAAAACAGTGGATTGGGAAAAAAAATATGTTGTTTGGTTTTGTCAAGCTTGTTACCGGCAGTTTAATTTGGTCGTCTCGATGGCGCTACAAAATCATATTTGCGCTCTTAATAACCCCGGCTAAGAGTAAGTTCTGAATTCGCCACGCGACAACCCCCACCCCAACCACCGACTCGAAAATTCGATAACGCGGGCTCGGAAACAACGAAAAAAAAATTCCCGAATCGATAAAAGAAGAGGGGGAGGGGACAAAAATACTAGAGCGTTGACTTTGCAAGGTTTTACAGTACGGCTTTTCTCTCTCGACCTCATTTGCATATAAGCTTTGACACCGATTTGTGCGTTTATTTGTAAACTTAACGGGGCGGTAGACACATCAAATTAATCTTCTTTTCTCAGGGAATACGACAATGTCCTATGTGATATGTTTGTTGGAGACCGGAGCGAGAAATGACCATTGGAAGTTTTTCTCCTTTGTCGGCGAAAGGGGGGTGAGGGGTGGGAAGGGGTAACCCTCTGTTCGCCATGTTGAATACAGGCGACCCCCACGACTAGCTAGCGAACAAACGTAAAGGTTGTAAAAGAGAGAGAGAGGGAGACGGGACCTCTTGCCAGTGGAGCACTCCTCCTCCTGTTCCCTCTCATCAACTACCACCTCAGCCTTGTTTACCTCCCCCCACCTTTTTCAAGCTTTCTATTCTTCGTTTGGATAAACCGCACCTCGCGCGCGTGTGTGTGTGTGTGTGTGGGGGGGTTCAGAGGGGAAGAAAGGTTGGATGGGGGGGGGAGGGGTAAGTTATCCAAGTTGTCTAAATATATAACGTAGCTGTCTGTACACAGAGGGTGAAACACTCTAATCAAACTATAAAGTTGTGTTTTTTTTTCCATTTCGTTGGCGGACGGTTTGTACAGAAGGATTGAATTTAAGTCATAGAGAAGATGGGCCACGGGAGTTGTTGTAATAGTGTCTCACTGTCTGTGAGCTATGGTGGATACAGCTTTCTGTTGGCCTGTGTTGGTGGTGATTTTTATTTATTTATTTTTTTTTTTTTTGTGGTTTGCAAATCATTTCTTTGCGTGTATTGACTTGTCAAAACATTTGCCGAAATTCACATTTTCATTTTAATTTGGTGATGACTTTATTATTTTTTTTTTTAAATTAACCCGCGTTTGTATTTGTACATAGTGCGAAACCCTCCATCCGAAAGACCAAGTTCATGATTGTCATGAGGCTCTGGTTGTAAACGTCACCGCTAAATCCGTGATTCTCAACATGGGGTACGCGCATCCCCCCAAGGGGTACGGGGAAAGGGTTATGCAGGGGAGGCACTGTGCGCAGCGGCATATACAAGTGCCCCCCCCCCCCCCCCAAGTGTCGCATTAGAAAGGTGAGCACGTTCCATTTTGAAAATCAGTACATTTATTCTATTCGCCAATTTACATATGAGGGGTACCCGCGGACACACTTTCGCACCAATAGGCGTACAGTCGCGAACAAAAAAAAAGGTCGTGTGGAAAAACGCTCGACTGTCGACCTGATGGTCCCTGGTTCGATTAACGGTGAAGACCATTGGTCACCATAACTGCGCGTGTGTCTTGATTTCCCGATATAGCTATTCACCACAGCTGCGTGTGTGTCTTGATTCCCTGATATAGCCATTCACCATAGCTGCGCGTGTGTCTTGATTCCCTGATGTAGCCATTCACCATAGCCGCGCGTGTCTTGATTCCCCGATATAGCCATTCACCATAGCCGCGCGTGTGTCTTGATTCCCCGATATAGCCATTCACCATAGCCGCGCGTGTGTCTTGATTCCCCGATATAGCCATTCAACATAGCTGCGCGTGTGTCTCACACTTCACAAATCCGCCATTGATAAATCAGTTCGTAAATATTTTTATTTTTTTTTAAAAACCTAACTGCATTACAAAGTGGAGTTTAAGTTGCGCTTGTTACTGTATCTGCCTTTCATACAGGCGGAATAATAACGCTTTCCCCTAGTTATACAATGTTTTGTTTGGTTACCTGTAGCTGCCTTTCATACATGCAGAATAGTCACATTTTTATAACGTTCTGTTTTGGATTCCCCCCTTGCATTTTATAATATTTTGTTATCTTATGTTAGTGGTTGTGTAGAGAGAGATGATGTCATAATAAGTGTCCGATTTTTAAAAATAAACTTTACATGTGTGAACTTTGACCTGCATGTCGAACTTTGACCTGCATAACTAAGGCCTCTCTACTTTTGAAAATAATTGAAATACCATGGTCGTTTAAAAAAAATCGATGCCCTCTCCTCACTCCTGCCCCCCCCCCCCACCATAATCCAATTGCAATGAAATAAATCTGCCATAGCATGCCGCCTGATATAATAATATTTTTATTTTTTTATATGTATTCTTTGTAACAACACAGTGTTTTGTGTGGGGTTGTTTTTTCCTTCAACCTGTTGTCCAGGTCAGATTATATGCATGACTGTGTCAAGTTTAAACCTGTTTCCCCTGGCTGGGTACACCGTCTCGTGTGTGATGTACATTTGACTTGTTATTTGCTGTTCTTGTTGTTTAATGTATTTATTTACTTTCAGGCACCATTTTATTTTAGAGAATGGATATTGTTATGGTCATGGCAGGGGGACGGATGGTCATGCGGTAACGCGCTCGACTGTCGATCTGAAGGTACCTGGTTCGATCTCCGGTGAGGACCAAGGAAATTTTTCAGGTCTTGGCTCAAGTTCCCGATATATCTCCCGTGGTGCCTCCATGGCCATTGCACTATCGGCTATGGTGGGGATGAAAGAAGGGCACCATAAAACCGTCCCATTAGTGGTTTATAGGATCTAAGGGATTTCATCTCATCCTTACAGGGACTTTACACATGGTCATGGTAGAATGTATCCCTTCATCCTGTACTCATTTTGGGATTTCTGTATAAAAATCCTCTTTTTGGATACTCAGTGTAGGATAAACCTTGAATGTTATTTTGTATTATTATCTTAATTATTGCTTCTTTTATTATTGAAAAAAAAACAAGCGTATAATTTTATTTCTAGAACAGTCTGGTTTATTACAATTATAGAAATAACATATTATACACTATTCCGCCAGTATTTAAAGATTATGCACTCCATTAAGATATAGTTTTACTGCTGTTAAATTCAGACTTGCAAACAAAAAAAATTAAAACCGACCCCCCACCTCACTTATTCTTATGACAGTACTTTAAAATAAAGAACGTTGTTTGAATATATTGTTTCATTTTTTTTTTAACCCTTTGGAAGTCATCGTGCACCTTCCATCCTCTGTTTGGTCAGCTCTTCAGAAATTAATGTGACGCATTTCGTATGATATTGTGTATTTTTTTTTTTCAATTTCGGACACCAGTGTATAATTTATGAAACCTTTCACGTGACATTTGTGAAGTTTTGGGGAAGGGGGGTTAATCGGCTAGTGACGGTCTTAAACCTTTTGGGGCCGTAAGGCAGAGAAATATTAATACTGTATGGGGCCCGTTGGGGCACTGCCTTGTTTTGACTTTGACCATCTATGAGAACGGCTCTGGAATCCATGGCCTACAAATATGAAACATTATAAATTCGGAGCGGACCCGTCGCCTAGGTATGAAAAGGTAGGTGGGTGTGTGATGTGGAAACGGATTGTTTGCCCACAACAACGCCTCGGTTTTAATAGCGTGTTATATACACACACGTGATCGTACGTTATAGATTATATTGAGGTCCTCTTATATTGTTTCCCCCTCCCCCTACCACCACCAATTCTCCTTACAGCCTCCCCACTCCCTCGCCCATCTATTTTTATGTCCGTAGTTTCATAACTTGATCGTTTTAACTTGGTGTTCAAATTTAAGCTTGTGTGAGGAGCCAGAACATGCGAGGGTCGAGCTATGCCTGTTCAGAGTTCGTAGGGTGAACCGAAGCACTAGGGCGGGGGAGGGGGGTTAAGGCGAGGTGTTGGGGGCGGGAAGGTGGGAAGCCTTGACTCTGAGTCACCCATGGCTTTTTTTTTGTATGTTCCAGAAATAACTTGAGTCACGGCCAGCCAGGGCTTCTGGATATTTCAGCAGGTCATTAAAAAAGTAAAATGTACCAAGGGTCTGTATAAAGTGTCTTTAATCATGGTTAGTAATCATCCCGCGAAAATCCTGACCCCGGAAACGGAAAAAAATAATAAAGTCGCGCATGCGCACATATATTGATTGTCCCTGGAAAAAAATACGGAGTCCCGCATGATGGTCCCGTAGCCACTGCGTTTCGTTTATTTGTAGACTGTATCAAATGTATGTAGATTATAACAAACGTATGCCGTATCATTAGAAATAAGTCACGAATACAAACGACACGTGGCTATGTCACAATTTATGCATCTTTTTAAATATGATAAGGTCATTCTATCACTACCTGTATTTTAAATACTATTGGTTCTCTTTGAATTTTTTTTCCTTTTCATATTTACTAATATATAATCGTGTCACAGCCAAATGGATTAATCAGTGATTTGAAGCCATAAGACATCTATGCCATACGTCCAAACCGACATAAATTGTGATAGCCTAGAATAACACACCCGTTTAAAACTGTTTTTATTTGCGCATAATATCTAATTTTTTTAGTTGAAGTTGTTTTGTTTTTTAATTAAATGTCGGCCTTATGTATGTTTCCTACGTAATTACGTCCATTCCTTACCCCCCCCCCCCCACCTGCACCAAGCAGATCGCGATTGTTCTATATAATTAGACCAATGGCTATTGTCGGCCACTCCACAGATGCAGTGGTGGCTGCTTTTTTTATATTTTTTGTTTACAGTCCAAGTACCCAGGATATTAAGTCCGATATAAGATTGTTCAGGAAATTAGCGTTTATCTTCTCATACTGGGGGGGGGGCACTGGAGGAGAACTCGGGGTTGGGGATTGGAGGGGGGGCGCTTCTACTTCTTCTTGACACGACAGATCTATGATTCTGCCACGGCGGCGTGGTGCTTTGGTCAGACTGACACTTTATCGCCGTGGAAGGTCACCGGAGTACCGGATGGCGGTCGATAGTGTCAGTCGTACAGTCCATGCTGGTGGCCACTGGGGAAACCTGTTGCCACCATTTCGTTTTTTTTGTATCAAGTTGAAATTGTCGCCGTCAGAAAATTGTGTTTTGTATTCACTGTAAATAAATTAGATCCTATAGAAGCTATACACTCTCTCCCTCTCTCTCTTTCAGCTCACTCCCAGTGGGTGTTTTATTGCATGCCGTAGTGCCGGCCTGTACTTGGGGTCATTACTGTACGTGGCGGTCTGTTTTACAATTTCAACTTTTTTTTATTTTTTACATGTCCGTGTAAAACATACGGCGAAGACGTTTAGTTTATGTCTGTTGTGTTTCACGTAGTGTCAGACAGAAACGCTGTTTTTTTTTTTACTTACTCAGGATCTTTGCCGCTTGAAGAGTCTCGATTCCCCCCCCACCCCCACCCCTCGCCTTCAGACTCCCTCGAATACTTTGACTCATTCTAATTCACTTAAGTTGCTGATAGAGGCTCTTTGTGTTTATGGACTGTATTTGTGTGTGGTGACGGTTGGGCGTCTCCATTGTTTTGTCATATGCGTCTCATACCTCACGATCTGTCTAGAGAAAAACATTGGGACTCGGTTCTTTAGGGCAGTGGTCCCCAACCTTTTTTTTTTTCCCTCACCGCGGACCGGTTTCACGTTTGATAATTTCACCGCAACGTTGGGGTGGGGTGGGGGGCGGGGCGTTGATCATTTATATTTGAGATTTTTTTTTTTTTGATTCACAGTGCCACTGCCGTTCACAGCAGCTCAGTTCCCGGTTAACCTCCCGTCCATGGAAAGTCGCACTATCCCTAGAGAAGTACACCACAGTAAATAAAAAAAAATGAAATAATGTAATGTTTCTTAAGTGGCCCCGGACCATGTGATCCAAAGCCGGTACCGGCCATGAGGTTGGGAAGCACAGCTTTAAGGGATTTATATCGGGTGTGATGGAGGGGGTTATATCAGGTGTGTGTGTGGGGGGGGTGCTGTGGATAATAAGTCAGTATACCGTGCTCAATGCCGGTACTTGATGCTATTTGTCCTGTCTATTTGTACAATGTTTAACGTGAGATCAAGAGAACGTCGGTATGTGACACTGAGTAGCCTACTTATAATATTAAATATATCACCATGTTCGCTTCACCGTATGCTGCAATTAATATTTTACCGTTTGTCATGTAAATCCGTTATAAAGTCAACATGAGTGTCTGCTACGTTTCGTATCGATCATTAGAAACGTTCACACGCGTAGTATCTTACCACCGGTTAGATATGAATCTGTTGTATCTCACAACTTACTAAATACTTCATTGGTTAATACATCCATGGCGTCATTTTGCAGATTGTTGTTGTTGTTGGTTTGGTTTGGTTTTTTTTTCCGTATAAATCCTTGTCAGCTCGTACACATTGTTACTGTATTGGCTGAGTCATTGGGGGCCACCACAGAGCATTTGTGTGACATGACCTATTCAACCATTCGGCGGTAACTACTGTGCGCATGCGCGCATCTGTGGGGGGAGGGGGCGAGGAAGGTGCAACTGCCAGTCAACAAAATAATTTAAGGACTTGAAATATTTTCGTCATTATGTCCTTCAAACTCTCCTCGTGTATCTTCATCTCAGCGCCTCCTCCACCCCCCCCTTCCCCCCACGGGCTGTAGATCTTTGCTCTATTTATTTTGGTAGACATGTAGTCTTTTATGTACATCTCTCTCTCTCTCTCTCTCTCTCTCATATTATAATAATAGAAAACAAACGGTCGCAATGTTTCATGCCCGATACCGGTTTCACGTGTAATCCCCCGCACTGTGTGGCAGAGCTTTAATCTGCCGTGTTTCCCCTTGGTATGGACGACTTATTAATAGAACGTTTCAATTAGCAGAGAGGCGGGAAATGGGTGGATTAGACTTTGGTTGTTACTGTTGTTTTTAAATAATCTTTTTTTTTCTTCCTCTTTCTAAAGATTAGATTGAGCCAGCTCTCTATAGCGTTGTCCTATAATAAGATATGGCCGAAATGTGTCTTAGAATGGTTGCATAAACGACAAGCAGACGCGCGTGGTATTCTCGTAGATATAATATTACGATACTAGATCGATTACATACATGCCTCTAATCGGGTGGTACTTTGGCTGTTTTATTTGGAATAGAGGATGTGCCTTATGCAATAGAGGGGACGGGCGGTCGCGCGGTAAGGCCCTCAATTGTCAACCCGAGGGTCCCGGGTTCGATCTCCAGTGAGAACCAAGGTCATAGTGGAAGTTTCAGTGTCGCCCGTGGTGACAGCCACTGGTGGGGATGAAAGAATAGGCTGTACTAAAACAAAAACAACTCCCATAGCGGTTTATAGTATCTGAGAGATACACATACACACACATCATCCTCAAAGGGACTTCACTGACAGAGCGCTGCCGTGTCATGGCCACTAGATCTAAATATCAACGTGTGTTGATGACGTAGGGCGCAAAGAAATAGTGCAGTGTAATTCAGAGGCTATTTAAGAAATAGTGCAGTGTAATTCAGAGGCTATTTAAGAAATAGTGCAGTGTAATACAGTGGCTGTTTAAGATGCACACAAGTTTTAAGTAGGCACACGACTGTTCTCAATTAAATATGTATTAATTTGTTTTAGCGACCCCTCCCCCCCCCCCAGTTTGTCATTGGTTTAAATGTAAACAAAAACTCGGTGCAACTTATTTAGCAATTATCGTCCCAGCTGTTGGTCTATATTTAGATTGGGATCAAACGTAAATGTTCACATTTATATGTATACATTTACTTTTGAATTCTGTGTAATGATGTTAACAGCTGTACTGTAAAACCTTGAAAAAGTTGGTCATTTTGTTTTCTTTTTTAATTAGAAAACAAGTGACTTTCGGCTTAATTCTCTGCTGCCTATTCTACATGTCTCACCCAGCTGGCTTCTTATAATCCATTTAGACATTTAAACACATCTGTCTGTTAAAACTAGAAATCCATGTGTGCGCCACTGTGAAGTCGAACCACTGCCATGTATTTACTTTAAACTTAATCTTGGTTTATTAATGAGCTGCTGATGATATTTTTTCCCCCGATTATGATGGTCCTAGCCGAACAGCCTGTATATGTACAACATGCACACAAAAACAACGACAACTGGTAACGAAATAAATCTAAACAACTGTCATCGAGAGCATGCATTGTTGAGCTGTTAAACGATAATCCAATTTAAAAAAAAAAAAAACTCAAATCAAGGTTTATAAACACAGTCATGATATCGAGGTGACAATTCATCCAACATTTCGCCAAACTTGACTGCCAATGGGAATTTCCATTTTCTTGTGTACACATGGGCTATTTTTAACACTGCCAACAAACAGAAACACATGAAGTTGGATTGTATGTAGATATTTAAAAAAAAAAGATATTGGACTTACTACATATTGTCTTGTAATGCTGGTCGTGTATTTAATCTGGTCGCTCTGTGGTTAGCCTTCGTAAAATGTTCACAAATACTGTGTCACACGTGTATGATGGTTTCATTGCTTACGCTGTCATACGTGTTTTTTTTTAATTCTCATTCTGGGTTCATGTATGTTACATATTGTACGAATGTATTGAGATGGCGACATGCGCAGTACAGGTTTATATGTCTTTAGGACCTGGTATATAACAGAGTGTCAAGTATGGTTGTTAATGGATGTCGTTATAATATCCTAATAGGGGGACGGATGGTCGTGTGGGGAAAGCGCTTGACTGCCGACCTGAGGGTCCCTGGTTCGATCTTCGGTGAGGACCGGTGGATATTTCAGGTCATGGCTAAAGTCCCCGCTATATCCCCCGTGGTGCCTTTATAGCTATTGCACTATCGGCTATGGTTGTCATCACAACAGGGACTTCACGCACACAACATCCTAATACAGTGGGGGTTCAAACTTGAACGCTTGGCGACCCGCTATGGAAATCTTTGAGTTTTCGTCGGTCCATTTGTAAAGAACCAGAGAATAAAAGCGTCATTTATATATAGATAAGCATGCGCAGTCAAGTGTGACTGCTGCAGTTGAGTGAGAAATGTAAACGTTTATTCTGTTCAATATGCAGTTGAGCCCCATTCAAATAAAGATTTATGAAACCATCTTTACAACGAACTCCCTTTCTCTCTTAGTCATTCTACGACCCTGTTGTTTTGTGGATATCACCGAATCAATGATGTTTGTGTGTGTGTGTGCGACATACGGGGGAGGGAAGGGAGATGGCTTACCGTCTGTCCCAATCACCAGGTGCGGCTGAACGTTATCAGGGCCTCCTGACAGATAGGATCACGGTAAACTCAAGGACCATTCTGGCATGGAAATCTAGATATAGCATCAGGAAGGACAACCAATATTTTAAAAAATACGGTTTAGGCTGACACACAATCAAGTGTTTAGCGTTAGTCTTCATGTTTAATAGCAGTTTTGTATATTTGGTACTTATGTTTTTATGAAATAAACACAAACGCAATTAAAGTTTGAAAACTTTTAATAACAAATTTTTTAATTTAAAATCTTTATTTTGTCAATTTAATTATTTTTCGTTTTTTCATTGGTTTTTCATTCAATTGCTTAACATAATTTTTAGACGAACAATTAAAAAATTTAACATAAATAAGTTCTTTTAAATTATGATTGAAATAAAAAAATAATTTCTTCAATCAGCAATGACTCATCAATTGTTACTCTATCAACAATTTAAACAATTTTTTTTTATTTGTTTGTCCTAGAAATAGTTTCAGACTACTTGCTGATCTTTTCAATGAATTCAATATTTTCCAATTTAGTAGGCAAGTAGAGAAGGTGTACTCAGATGGCTTCAATAGCCCTCCTCTGTTGACATTGTTAAAAAAAACATCCAGCTTTTTCAATCTTAATTCGTCAATGTCTTAACAATTTTTATCGACTAATATTTCTCTAAAGCTTTTATTTAAAAAATTATGTTATTATAGTATATATATGAAAATGTAGTAAATTGAAAGGGCTTTTTAACAATATATGTTTCAAAGTGATATTATTATGCAATTATTTTATTATTTTTAAAAAGTTTAGATGAAAAAAACAAACAAAAAATAAATTAAACAATTCACAAACACAAAGAAGAAAAAAATTCATTATGATTCATTTCAATAAAAGTTACTTTTTATTAAACTACATTCAATTCTCTGTATGTAGGATATTTTTGAAGACATTATAATCAGATACAAAAGATATTTAAAAATTTCTAAAAATGATGTGTTTTAACAGAAAAAGGACCAAAAATCTGCTGGGATCAACATTGACCATGCAACAAGAAAAATTCAAAAATATAAATCTAAGTTATAAAAACTAACATTCTAATGTCTATTGATAACAACAAAGCTTAATTTCAGTATGTTTTATAACTTTGCTAAAAATATTTTACAAGATTAGTGTAACTATTATACCAGCTTATGATAATTTTTCATAGAACATTATATTTATTTATCAACTGGTCACTCTTATCTACACCCCCCATATATTTATTGTAATCCTGTATTATGGTTGGTTGGTCAACAGTAAGTTCCTAAAATTTCCCATTTACTTAGTCTGTCATTTAAATGTTCCAAATCCATTTGCATTATGCATAGTGGACATAACCGAAACAGTTTTATTGTCCCTCCATCGTACTGTCAATAACTCCCTTTATAACTCATCTCATATCCCCTCTTTTAGATTTTTTTCAAAGTCTTTTATATTTTTCAAAGATTGGGGAATACCTTTACATGTCCTAAGAATAGTTCCACATGCTCCTACCCCTAAATTCCATAGATCTTTAGATAATTGTATAGTAGTATAAAAATTATCGACTAATAATTTATACCCCTCTTTAGCTAAAGATTTAATTAATTTCATTACCACCCCATATGTCAACCCAAAAGGCCCATTATCCTGTTTACCTAAATACAAATGAAAATCATAAGTATACCTGGAAAGAGAATCAGCTAATACCCATAACTTCATTCACCACTTAGTCTGCCTAAAAATATATCTACCTTTATTTCTTATCATTCTTTAATCTATTGATATATCTTGGTAAGGCTGAAACAATTTTATACATTACAATCTAATAAAGTTAAAGAAAAAAATGTACTTTACATAACTTGTTGGTTTTGTCTTCAGTTTGAGGATTAGACACCTTTAGAAAGCTCATTATAGATTTCAATCTATCACGAAACATAAAAGCTCTGGCCCAAAGTATGTATAGTGATTTAGTAGACCAGAAGCGGTCAATGATCTGTGCTTGAACAAGTCCAGCATACATGATAAGTCCACAGAATCTGTAGAATTCATCTGGTGTAAGATCAAACCAGCCTTGGTAAACACAAGGTTTTGTAGGTCCATAATGTCTGGCATTGCTATTATTAGTCACAAATATGAATTACTAAGTCCAAAGTAAAATAAAGTTTTTAAAATGCCACTGCATTGCAGAATTTCCTAATGTCTTCCCTTGTTTTAGCTCCTCCGAGTTGTTGAATGCCTGGATCCCTCTCAGGTAGAAAATTCTTTGGTGGTTCTGGTAATGTGTCATTCATATCATCATGCCATATGATCTGGGGGGATAAAAAAAAAATATGTAAAGAAAACCATAAATAAAAAAAAATTCAGCTTATTTATCGAGCTACAATTAATTATTTTATAATGATGAAAACAAAATATCATCAATACAGATATGTAAATACTATGTAAACTTCAGTTTTTTTGTTGTTTTTTTTTTTTTTTGTGTTTACGAAAATCTGCTGATTGGCAATAACACAAAAATAAAACAGTAACAGTAATTCTAGCGGTAGAGAACTAAATAAATAATATTTATACATAAACATTTATATAATAAAGTATAAATCTTTATACTTTTCTCTTATTTTATAACTATTCCCACATTTTAAGTTCTAAAGAATAATTAAATGAATAAATAAATAAACATAAAGATCATTAAGACAAAGTCAAAGCATGTTGGTTCATTACTTACACATGTGAGTTTGGAAGTGCTGAAAACTTGAATTAAAACTAATATTTTCAGCTTCAAAGTCATCTGAAGAAGTAATAAGCTCCCATGTTTCATCTTTGTCACTTGAATCAAGTTTATTTTCCTCTAAATAATCAGAATCTAAGTCCATTTTAGTGTAGTCCAATTGACTGACAAAACGTAAACAAATCAAAATGGCGTTCGGTGGGTCACCTGATAGCGTTGTTTTATTTACGAGAAATTGTTGTTAAAATAAAAATTGACAATTATTTTTTAGTAGAAAGTATTTAGAAAGCATTTTTTTAAAATAAAAATATTATACTAGACATAAAAAGTCACATTTTATTGTATGCCGTCTGTTGGGCTTTAATCCTTGCGTCAGCCTAAACCGTACACAGCTAGAATGAAATTTTGTTTGGTTGTCTATCCTGGTGTTATAGCTAGATATCCATGATTCTGGCTTGTGACGGCGATAGTACTTTTGACAGGTCACCTAACTAGCTCGACGCGGGCACGGTTAATAAGCCGCTTCACCTCTTTCCTTAGCCACTCTCTCTCTCTCCCCCTCCCTCTGTCTCCCCTTTTTGTCTGTCTCTCCCCGTCCCCCCATCCTTCCTGTTTCTTTTAATCATATTTCTTTTTTGTAATTGAGTGTGCGGTATGCAGACACGTTTTTGTTCTTTTTTAACTTCAAGTTGTAAGTTAAGATAATAAAAAATTACAAAGCACAAACAGATGAAATGTCAGTGGAGAATTTCGAAAAACGAATTTGAAACTAATTTATCTAAATAGAGACAGAATTTAACCTGCTGTAAAGGAAGATTGATGTTATAGACCAGGGGTGGGCAAACTTTTTCTAAGGAGGGCCACATTGAAAGCTTGATTGTTATCGGCATGCCGCATATATATATATATATATATATATATATATATATATATATATATATATATATATATATATATATATATTGTCTACTTCAGTTACAATTTAAAACGTATGAAAATACGAATTAAAGAAAAACATGTATTTGTCATTTTATTTCACATTAACGGTCTGTTACACACATGCGCATTACATTTTTAAATACGAACTAAATATTATTTGGTAATAAGACTTTACTATTCATAATTATTTCAACAAAAGTTTTTTGTTATCTGTCTTAATAATTATGAAGACGAAGGAACTTGATTTACATACAAGCTGACACCAGAGTACAATTATGATTAATGACAAGTGTATAACTATTCACAATTTTGGATAATGTTCTTGAACTGTGGAACTAGTTTACTGGTTGTGAGAAACATCCTTAAAACTCAAGCTAAAGAACTGGCTTGAACTTCTCCTTCATGTCATAATGTGTTTGTAGGTAAAGCAGTTCTAACTAATATTCTGGAACCATAAAACCGATTTAATATCTTTAGATTCGAATCAAACAGTCGGAATCACATTTCAAAAATATAGCGAACATTCTATACAAAGAAAATTAACGTGGGATCGCAACGTGTACATATTACGGGCCGCATAATATACTCTGACGGCCGCATGCGACCCGCGGGCTGTAGTTTGCCCGCTCCTGTTATAGGCAACAGGATCAAACCTGCTTAAAAAAGGAAGATTTATCGAATCTCCCAGGCAGCAAGAGCTTACATTCGAGAGAACAGACTCTGATCTGTAAAAGGAATTAAACCTTACATTTTTAACAACTGAGTGCAATCTGTTTGAACACATTGGACCAATTGAAGGAAACGAATCTTTATATCCATGTGTTTCGGAGAGGAAATAAAAATCGAACCAGATTTAGGTCAAATTATGATGCAGTGGTGTCATCAGCTAGCTCTTCAGTAAGCGGTGAACCCACCATCGGTGCCCCAAGTTTTAACGTGATGCCGGGCGCTGCTGCCCTGCCTTCATATGTGACTCTTTTAAGAAGTATAATCAATCAAATACATCGGCGTACCCACGTCGGAAGAGATAGCCGTCCTCTTCTTTCAACAAGGCTGATTTTTATTATTATTATTATTAACCTTCTTTGTTTTTATCAACTTTCTGTAACTCGGGGAGGGGGGTGGACACTGATCAGTTACATGTTTGTTATTTTTTTTTTTAGTTATGGCATCTGTGGTGACATGTATGCGTGTGGACTGCATCTGACTGTTCCCTTTTAAATATACAGTTGTACCAACAAAGTCAAATGGGGGTGGATCTACACAACAAATAACTGGTTGGAACTAAATTGGGATGGGGGGGGGGTTAAAGTAACCGAGAAATAGATTTGATTGAATTGTTACAAAAATCAAACTCGTCTGTCATGGCTGATGTCGTTTCGTTTGTTTCCCTTAGTTCAGAATTTGTGATTTTGATTTTTTAATTAATTTTAAATAAATATCTCAGCATAAAATGTTCGTTAAACCTTTGGGATTATTATTAAATATCTCAAGTAAGTATCATTTGTGTACAGTAATGTACACTATGACGACATGCTTCAGTGATAGGAACATTTTACGCAATAGTCCACTAGCAGTGAATCCTATGAATGTCTTAATGAATCCAGTGAAATAAAAACTTGACGTTTGATTATAGAACACTTTTGCTTTTGAGCATTAATTTTTTTTTTAATCTTTTAGTTACACATTGTATGTACACTAGCTGTTGACTAAACAACGTAATGAGTTACACTTTGTATGTACACTAGCTGTTGACTAAACAACGTAATGAGTTACACATTGTATGTACACTAACTGTTGACTAAACAACGTAATGAGTTACACATTGTATGTACACTAGCTGTTGACTAAACAACGTAATGAGTTACACATTGTATGTACACTAACTGTTGACTTAACAACGTAATGAGTTACACATTGTATGTACACTAGCTGTTGACTAAACAACGTAATTAGTTACACATTGTATGAACACTAACTGTTACGCATCTTTTGTATGTAAACTAGTTGTACACTAACTAACCTAATTGACCAAGTCGTGGGGATGTACTGCTGCTATCCAACAAAGAACTAATCATTGCAGACTTAAGTGGCGAATTACATCAACTGAAATTTCGTTATTATAAATTAATTGCAGGCTAACAGTCGGGAATCATCGTATTGACCCACCAGACGCCCCTAGGGGGATTTTCGGCCTGGTATACGGGGAGGAGTGGGATTATTGATTTTTTTGTTACCCCCCCCCATCTCCCGCTAACACCAGTGACTTAAAAAATAACAAGGGCGATGTTTGGGAGGGTGAGTGTCGGTGTCTGAGTAGTTATATTGTTTCGTATCATTCGGGTCAGCCGTTGGCGCACCATGATGTTTCCTTGTGTACCAGTGGCCTACACTATTAAACCAGTGGCCCACACTATTGTATACAAGTGGCCCACGCTATTGTATACCAGTGGCCTACACTATTATACCAGTGGCCCACGCTATTGTATACCGGTGGCCCACACTATTGTATACCGGTGGCCCACGCTATTGTATACCGGTGGCCTACACTATTATACCAGTGGCCCACACAATTGTATACCAGTGGCCCACACTATTGTATACCGGTGGCCTACACTATTATACCAGTGGCTCACACTATTGTATACCGGTGGCCCACGCTATTGTATACCAGTGGCCTACACTATTATACCAGTGGCCCACACTATTGTATACCAGTGGCCCACACTATTGTATACCGGTGGCCCACGCTATTGTATACCGGTGGCCCACGCTATTGTATACCGGTGGCCCACACTATTGTATACCAGTGGCCCACGCTATTGTATACCGGTGG
The DNA here is from genome assembly GCA_021962125.1 of Bulinus truncatus. Taxonomy (NCBI): domain Eukaryota; kingdom Metazoa; phylum Mollusca; class Gastropoda; family Planorbidae; genus Bulinus; species Bulinus truncatus. Next base: position 3,530,321 of record JAGDYQ010000107.1, read on the forward strand.
CCCACGCTATTGTATACCGGTGGCCCACACTATTGTATACCAGTGGCCCACACTTTTATACCAGTGGCCTACACTTTTATACCAGTGGCCTACACTATTGTATACCAGTGGCCTACACTTTTATACCAGTGGCCTACACTATTGTATACCGGTGGCCCACGCTATTGTATACCGGTGGCCCACACTATTGTATACCGGTGGCCCGCGCTATTGTATACCGGTGGCCCAAGCTATTGTATACCGGTGGCCCAAGCTATTGTATACCGGTGGCCCACGCTATAGTATACCGGTGGCCCACGCTATAGTATACCGGTGGCCCACGCTATTGTATACCGGTGGCTCACACTATTGTATACCAGTGGCCTACACTTTTATACCAGTGGCTCACACTATTGTATACCAGTGGCCTACACTTTTATACCAGTGGCCTACACTTTTATACCAGTGGCCCACACTATTGTATACCGGTGGCCCACGCTATTGTATACCAGTGTCTCTCGAAGCGGTAGGTTGTGGACAAGTTTTTAAATGTACATTTATAATTAAATGTATTGATAATCTATTTGTGCCCAATTTCCAGTATTTTTTGTTTCTCTCTCCATATTTTTCGTTTGTTAATCGTGAAAGGGAAGACCAACCGGCTCCCATATAAAATTAATGACCGGTCATTCTTTATCCTTGGCAGGCGGGTTGCGATAACAAAAACAGTAAATATCACACATTGTACATTGCGTCGCGAAGCGTAAAGGTTTCAGACTGTGTCTACTGATTGTTGTATTTTAACATACATTTAACGTGTCAAATAATATCGACTCTATGTGTTGCTCATGTTATGTCATTCATAACAACATGTGGCTCCTTATACTCTTATGTTGCTCATGTTATGTCATTCATAATACAATGGGACTCCTCAGACTCTTATATTGCTCATGTTATCTCATTCATAATACAATGGGCCTCCTCAGACTCTTATGTTGCTCTTGTTATGTCATTCATAACACCATGTGGCTCCTCAGACTCTATGTTGCTCATGTTATGTCATTCATAACACCATGTGGCTCCTCAGACTCTTGTTGCTCTTATGTCATTCATAACACCGTGTGGCTCCTCAGACTCTTGTTGCTCTTGTTATGTCATTCATAACACCATGGGGCTCCTCAGACTCTTGTTGCTCTTGTTATGTCATTCATAACACCATGGGGCTCCTCAGACTCTATTTTGCTCATGTTATGTCATTCATAACACCATGGGGCTCCTCAGACTCTATGTTGCTCATGTTATGTCATTCATAACACCATGGGCTCCTCAAACACAGAATATATACAATCTTTTTCTGTGATCGGCTCTTCATCAGCGCCTATCTCTCTCCCCCTTCTCCCGGACCTCTTCCCTTATCAATGTAAAGATCAACTACCCATCACTTACTCTCCCTGACGTGCGTGGTCCTGTGGCCTGCGACTTTCATAGTGCGTCTCGTACACATGAGAGCTACATCGGGCCGGGGCGCTTGGTTCCACACCCGTCACGGTCGGCTGATTTATGCGGGGGGGGGGGATGACCCTCTTTGTGTTTTCTTTTGGTCGCCATAAAATCACGTGACGGTTCGTAATGCCATTATGATGGAACCTCGCATGTTTCACCCCTAACGTCTAGTGGTCGATCAATTGTCTCTCTTGGAACAAAATGAGACAAGCACACACACACACACACACTCAAGTGCATGTCTGGCATAAAACTCGTTGGACTACGAGCGTGCACTGCCAGGGAGTTGGAATGTGACATGATTCGACTTTACGGGCTCTGACTTCAACAGTTATTGAAGACTACAGTTATACATCCAATGGTTTTTTTTTCCGGCGTAGACACCAAGCGGTAGATTGATTCCGGACACGCTAATTGTACCTGCTTGTTTTTTTTTAAAACACAAGATATTTGACTTGTAGCTTCACTATCGTTACTCGTCCAGAAAATAAGAATTGCACACACACACACAGATCTGATGCTGTTCATGTGTTGTTTTTTATAGCTAAAATCACGTTCCGTTTTTTCTTGTCCTTCCTTAAACATAAGGCTAAACATAAACAAAAGGATCCATATTGTGTTGTATAAATGGGTTGATAAAACCGCAAGGCAGTCTGGTCTTTATTACTTAATATGTTGCGATTGTTGTTGTGTTCAGACATATATACATACGTGCGGAGTGTAATGTATTCTATGTATTACTTTTTTTTTACTTTATGCTGTGTATTTGAACTTTGAAAAAATATTTTGAGGAATACTTGGTTATGTTTTATTGTAGATGTTTCTCATTATGAACTTTCAACTTTGATTGAGATGTTGGCTTTAATTTTTTGTGTAATATTTCCTCCCCCCCTCCCCCACTTGAACCAGGATACAGAAAGAGTTGGCGGAGATCACGTTGGACCCCCCACCAAACTGCAGGTACGTGCGGCCTTTTTGTTATTATTATTATTATGATCGTGAGCAGTGGTTGGCCTGTCAGTGCGCCCGTGCGTGTGTGTGTTTGTGTTTGATTCGCGCGCATGCCACCTGTTTCCTGTGTTGCGACAATAGAGAATGGAAATGATCCTTTTCAGTTGTCTCTGGCTCTGTATTGGTGGACCGCAGTGGTAGACTTTTGCTGTTGACAGTGAAACGTGTTTTTTTTTATATTTTCAAATAAGATGGACTCCCTGGTGACTGCCTGGACTTGTTTTATTGCCTACGAACGTCTACAGTTTCTTTTAACAATGATCTTTAACAGTTTGGGCGGGGGGGGGGTAGGGGCAGAGGTGTTATTATGAATAGGTAAACTGTTCAAACCCCCCCTCCTCCTACTGTCATTTGGGCTCTTTTCGGTACAAATTCATATCAAAGGTGACCCGTTTAGGTCCCTGGTAGAACGGCCGGAAGTCTCGAGTGACGCCCCACGTAAGAAGAATATTTATTTGAAAATAAGATACATGAAAGAAGAAATAATAATAATAATAATCCATTTTTAGTTGAAGTCAACACACACGGGTGTTGTTAAATGTATGGGAGGTTGGGAGGTTGTCATGTAAACAACAGCAGCAACACGGAAACAGTGACCGGCTGGCCGTTGCGTCATTTTGTCAGGTGGCTACTTTTAGCGGTAAATTTTGCATTGGTTAACAAACTCGACCCAAAGGTGTCATAAGAGTTGGGTCCATGCCGGCGCCCACTGTCTCCAGTTCCGGCCCGCCTCTGAGTAGACATTAAAACCATTCATGCTCCATGGAAAGTCGCACGATCCTGAGAGAAATCACAACTGTAAATAAAAAGGAAATAGTTTAATGTTCCTTGGGCGGCCCAGTACCATTTGCTCCACGGACCGGTACCGGTCCGCGGCCCGGTGGTTGGGGATCACTGCATTAGACGAGTTAGTCCTGATCGAAAAAAAAAAACAAACGTGTGTATCCCAGTAGGTGTTATCGTAATGTCTCTGTTGTTTATTTGGTGAAACGAGAGGGGAAGGGGGGGGGGAGAGATACATGTACATTGAGTCTGGTTTCGTTTCTCGCTGGCTGGTTGCTCCTGTCTGGGTGTACACATACCACGTGATTTGTGGGGCTGTTGTCACAATCTGTTGCTCAGAAATCTATAAATATACATGTGGAGCGATAATTATAATGAAGCGAAGGGGCTAATTCAGTTCCTCTCCCTCCACCACCCCCGTCCCCTCACCACCAGGCTGACAACTCATTCTAGGAATAAGACGGCCACATGGGTGGGGGGGGGGGCAACAGAAACATTTTAAATTTAGAGACAAGTGTATTAATGCGGTAGGCTTGTAAACAGCGAAAGGTAAACGCCTGAGTTCTCTGAATCAAGCTATCAATCGAGTTATCAATCAAGCTGTCAATCGAGTTATCAATCAAGCTGTCAATCGAGTTATCGATCACGTTTGTCTCATTTCAAAAAATAAATTCGATCTTCAATTATTTTTTTTTTTTGGTTGGTCAAAAATCAAATAATTGTTTCTCTATAACTTCGCGGCATAAAGGGCTTCCCGGAAATACAGTATGTTCCCCCCCCCCTTCCTTCCCCCCCCCCCCCGGGGTGCGAAAATCACTCTAAATAATTATAAATGATCAATATGCATGTCATCCCCCCCACACACACACAAACACACTCATCGGGGAGTAGTGCCAGGGTCGTTCAGTGATGATTCTCACCTTCACACTCACTCAACAGTCGGCCGAATTCTAAATCAGCGGAGGTCCGAAGCATTATCTTTCTTAAATAAAAGTCATATAATTTTAACGGATCTGTTCCTGTACCTCTAAAAAAAAACACACTCCATTGATCGAAATGATATTTTTTTTTTCAGTCCCAAACATATATATATATAAATATATACTTCATAAAATATATAAAACAAAAAGAAAAGTACCAAAGTCTAAGTGGGTCTGGTAAGCCCAAGACTGACATTGAAATCACCACTCATCATGTCATCAGAAAAATCCCATCACCGCTACACAGTTCCTCTCTCAGTTCAAGGACATTGTTCATTATATTCAATTAACGTTCTCGCATTTCATTGGACATCCTATCGTACTATCTGTCTGTCTGTCAGTATATTTGTGTGTGTATAGAACAAGACCGTGTCATTTGTGGTAAATATACGTTCATCGCCTTCAGGAGAAAAACAACTGAATCTTCCGGAAAGAATGGAATGCACTCCTTAATGTTTTATTCATCGGCTGTGGCCTTTGGGGAGAGTGAGGGGGAGGGGGGGATAATCTAGTCTGCTCTTCTGGATCGATCGTTTGATCCAATTATCATATCTGAATGTGACCAAATGAAAGCCCGCTGTTATTGAAACTTTCAATAACTGTGTCCTAAACATTCCCGACTGACCTCTGAATCGTGTGTGTGTGTGTGTATGTGTATATATATATATATATATATATATATATATATATATATATATATATATATATATATATATTGGTGCATTCCATTTCCGGAAGATTCAGTTGTAGTTGGTCTGAAGGCTTTGGACGTCCAATGAATACGATAAAGTTATATATATATATATATATATATATATATATATATATATATATATATATATATATATATATGTGTGTGTGTGTGTGTGTGTGTGTCATCATTTGAAATACTTATCTTCCAGCGCTGGCCCCAAGGGAGACAACTTGTATGAATGGGCCTCCACTATACTGGGGCCCACGGGGAGCGTGTACGAGGGAGGCGTCTTCTTCCTGGACATTCACTTCTCTGCAGAGTATCCTTTCAAACCACCAAAGGTTAGTATACATGGAGAGGGGTGGGCAAACGTTGTTTTTTTTTTTAAACTTCGGGCCACGGTGCGCCCTAAAATCGGACAAGATGGGCCGCACACCAGAGCAGACGGAGGAAAGTGCGTGTTGGTTATGAAATAATGTATATCACACGTGAACGCTATATGGGTGTGTGAACACACGCGGGAGAGATCAGGGCGCGCGCGCGGGCCGTGCAATGCCCATGGTTGGGCGAGCAGTAGGTGTGACCAGAAGATTCGGCTGATGGTAGTTGTAGGCGGGCGGATAAGTTGATGGGGGGGGGGGGACAGGATTGTGGGTGAAAGATGGGCGGCCCGGCAATGGGGGCCGCTGATAAGAAATGTTAAGAATTAGACATACAAGATTGGGGGAAGGGGGGGCGCTACCCGGACAAACGGCCAGCTTAATGGAGGAAATTTATCTAAATAGCTTTTTTTTTTCTTTCCTCCAGCGATCTTATTGCCACTTCCCCTCCCATCTAATCCTGGGAATAACTATTTGTATCTGTCTAGTATCTATCTATATAATGATAAGTTATATATATATATTAGATACTATCAATGACCACTGTCCAGAGGTTGTCGGGGAAACGTAGTGATCACTTTTGGCTATTTTTGTCTTTTTTTCTTCATACAATCTTTAACGAAAAAAAAACACAATTCTATTGTCAGTGTTTTTGTTTCCACCCTCTTCACCCCCCCCCTCCCCTCCCACTTTTTAGACTATGACACATTGCTGGGAATGATTGCTGACACGTTTGTATCTAGATTATGCTTGTGTGTTATAATTGACCAGTAATGTGGCTGTTTATTAAATTGATCATATGGACACTGGCTATATCACTCGGACACTGGCTGTATCACGCGGACACTGTATCACTCGGACACTGGCTGTATCACTCGGACACTGCCTGTATCACGCGGACACTGGCTGTATCACGCGGACACTGTATCACTCGGACACTGGCTGTATCACATGACTCGTGGCGTCTTTTTTTTGTGTTTATTTTTCAATGGAAATAGAAAAAAAAATTCATGGCAGTGTCACATGACCATGTAATCCAATGAAAGTAAACTGCGTGGTAGAAACTGGAAGAAAAGGGAGATAATTAAACAGAAATTTTGTGACCTGGCGAAATGGGGTGAAATCCATATTTTTTAATATAAAACAAACAAAACAAATCAGCACTCAGTGATAAAACACCGGTGCCTTGATATTGTGTGGCTAGCCTCCCTGGTGGTGAAATGTCAGTCGTTGTTGATTCTGTTTGTGTTTTCTTTGATTGGAATTAGACAGCTATGTTTCGCGGTGTGCGTTGGCATGTGCCTGTGTGTGTTTGTGTGTCCCCCGTGTTACGAGCTGAAGATGCTCAGTGGCTGTAACGGGCGGTGGCGGGAAGGAATTCTCCGGATATTCCCGGTTGTTGTTGTTTTTTTTTTTATACTTTCGTTTTTGTGAGGGGGGGGGGAATAGAATTTATTGTTTCTATTATTGGACCACGAGATTGTTGTTTAGTATTAGAGAAGAGCTTCGGCACAGAAAACACGTGCCAGTGTATCGCGCAAACGTACGTACTTGATTGTCACATTTACTGGGGGTGGGGGGGGGGGTTGTCTTTGATTTTCCAAATTGGCACATTCATATATAGACCAGTCAGGGCCGGCCTTACGAATAGCGGGGCCCAATTTCACGGATGCTTGCGAGGCCCTCCCTCTTCTATTTTTTTTTTACAATAACAACTATTACCATTAATATAAACGTTAATTTTGCCAGGCGCGGGGGCCCAATCGGTCTAAAGCCGGTCCTGAGACCAGTAGTAGTTATCAGAGTGTGGGTCGCAGACGAATTTTTCGTGTGTCGCTGGTAAATAAAAAATGTACAATACAAGAATCGAGAATCTGGATATGGTAGTAACTCTGTTTCTCTATATTACAAAAACTGGAAGTTTGTAAACCTCTGAAGCAAAAGGAGATTCTATTTATAGAATAATTTGTCGACCCTTTTATTATTTCCTTTGTCGCGTTTTTCTTTGCAGGTGGACCTGTAAAAAAAATCCCAAGGTTCTAAATGAGGTTATAACCCAGGACTCTCCGGTCGACTGAGCGCTCTACACCTCACGACCACCCGTCCCCACATAGAGTAGGGTTTTGTAAAAGGGGTGTATGTGTGGGGGGTGGTATCCAGAGCACTGGATAGACCTATAGTTTTCTGTACATGTTTTGCTACGATGTGTGCCCCCCTCCCCCCACCACATGTTATCATTTATCTGTTAGTCCAGCCCTATGTGTAAAGCTGACACTATCTAAGTCTATTGCAGCTACTGAACAGTATGAATGTTCAATTTCTGACACGAGTGTTCAGAGCAGAAGGGCTGCAATCCTGTCAAGAGATTTGGCAGGTGTGTTGTTATTTATGACTAGTCTTGTACTCGTGCGGTCATCTATAACGACGGCCTATAACGGCGGCGTATCTCTTCTACTCAACAGCCCATTTCTTATTTTGTCAGTCGTTTACTCTGTCACTCGTTAATCTGTCAGTCATTACTTTATCAACAGTTTTTTCTCTGTCAGTCATTACTTTATCGGTCGTTACTTTATCAACGGTTACTTTGTCAGTGATTACTTTATCAGTCATTACTTCATCAGTGGTTACTCTGTCAGTCATTACTTCATCAGTGGTTACTCTGTCAGTCATTACTTCATCAGTGGTTACTTCATCAGTGGTTACTCTGTCAGTCATTACTTCATCAGTGGTTACTCTGTCAGTCATTACTTTATCAGTGGTTACTCTGTCGCTGGTGACCTGGTCTGCCCGTTTGTTTATCTATTCATCTCTCTATCTGTCGTATGCCCAATGATTGTCTGACATAGAGAACAAGCCAACTCAGATAAATTGTCAATTTTTAAATATGAATGGGGGGGGGCAGTCGCGACATTTTCTGTAAGCTCATTGTGTCCAGTTAAAAAGTCGCACATAAATCATAACATTTAGTAAACAAAGAAAAGACAATCCAGAGATACTCGCCAAGTTGTAGTGAAACCTAATCACGTGATGTTAGGCAATAATAGAACGAGATATCCCCATGTACCGTCAACCTAAACACATTTGTGTACAGCTGGGAATGAATTATCGATCCCACACTTTCAGTCTATTTTGTATGTTCAAGATCCACCCTCGCCCCTGTCTCCACGTATTCAACTTGTGTGTGTGTGTGTGTTGTATAAACAAAAGTACTATGTCCGAATGCACTCCGCCGGTCACAAAATGACAGTCGCTGAACTCAATGTGTGTGTGTGTGTGTGTGTTCTTTTGTGTTTGTTTTCATTGAGTTTGAATATAACATTTTTAAAAACCCAGTCTTTCTTGTTGTTATTGTTGTTTTCGAATGATTCTCGCACCAGAAGGTACGACTTACCGGTCTTTATGGTAAACTTTGGTCTGTGTGTGTGTGTGTGTGCGTGCGTGCGTGCGTGCGAGCGTGCGTGTGCACAATGACCTGCCCACATAGATCAGGTAGGAACAATGGGACGGGACGCCTCACAGTGCTATAGATGCTGCACCGTCAACATTCAGTTTTAGAGGTGGACCTATCTTACGGACACCTCATCCTATGATATCCGGACCCCCCCCTCAGCGGATTTTAAATTATTATTATTTTTTTTTAATTTTGGGGTTTTGTCCCTACATTCACATCCCGTTATACCACTCATTACGTGATGCCCGTGCGATGACGACTCCTTTCATGGACATTATACCGAACTTTGAACCACATTGTGACTTATCCAGTGCCACTCTCTCTACAACATTTATTTTACAAAAAAAAAAGACCTGGGATGCAATGACCAAGGAGTCACCACAGAGACGCCATATATGTATGGGACGGATAGCCGAGTGGTGTAGATACTCGACTGTCGACCTGAGAGTCATGGGTTCGATCCTCGGTGAGAACCATGGAATTTTTCCAGGTGTTATTTGGTGCAAAGTCGTCCCACAAGTCCACCCAGCTTTAAATGGGTCACCTGACTTTAAGTTGGGGAAGTAAAGGCGGCTGGGCGTTGTGCTAACCACACAACCCCTACATATGCCGAGGTTATAGAAACAGATGAATTCTACACTTCATCTGCCCCGATGGCCCAGTAGGACTAAGGGAACTTTAGATCTATTTATCTATATACATATATATAATCTTCTTCATACGTTTGTCATGAATTGTTAAGTACGCCCTTAATATTTGTCTTCACATTTGTCCTAAAAAGTGGAGGCCTACTGAAGGTTGGTGTCAGTAGCAGCCGCCCCTAGCCTCCCCTTTCGGGTCCGTATCGTGATATGATATTCATTTCTTGCCTATAGCTGCAACAAAACTGCACTCTGCGGGGGGGGGGGGGCAATTATTTTCGCGCGCTGCCCCACGTGTGGGTGTGTTGAGCCTCGTGGTAAAGAAAAACAAAACAACAATAACACTTCCGACAATGTTCACAAATGAACCGACGGGATTAAAAACTGTGACAGCTGGATGTGTGAGTATCTCAGCCAAGTTGTTGTAGAAAAACTGAAACATATTGTCTTGTAAGATCTCCCTTCATTGTCCTCGGGTCTGTTCGCTCTACCGGGTTTTTTCATTGTCTTCAGTTTTACCGTAGTTTATTTTTAGTTGGCGTAGTTTTCGCCCTCCCTCCCGTTATAACATAGTTCCTATTCCAGAGCGTCATCATTTCCCTCACACACCGAGTGTGCAGATCAGAACAAATCTATGTATGTGTGTGTGTTTGTGTGTGACCCGTGGATCCGTTGAACTGGTTTAACCCTACGATGTTCAGGGGAGGATGTGATATTGTATCACTTGAACATATAACAACAGCAGGGACCACGGGGGGAGGCACATAGGATGTCAGGGCGACCGACCCTTAGCCCTAAGGGGGTGGCCCTATGAGCAGATGTTTCTGTAACCACGAAATATATAAAAAAAAAAGGATTCGCCCATTCGCAATTACTTCCCCAACTTTAAGTCAGGCACCCATTTAAAGCCGCTGGACTTTTGGCGGGAAAGGGGGGGGGGAGACTTTTAACCAACTTTCCCCAATCTCCTGTTTTTTTTTTTATTATTTGTTCTTTGAACGGTGAAAAATGAATAAATCGCCGCCCAAGACACGATGGCGTTAAATGAAACAAGCTGCCGGGCGTTGCGTTCATCCCGTTTCCCCGACGTACGTCTGAACTAAGTCCATTATGTTCAAACTTGGTTGCCTCCACTGAGCTGCCACTGACTGGCGCTGATCAATATCAAGACAAGACAGATTAGGTAACTTACCAAGTGCTTGTCTCCCCCTGACTTGCTATCGGAGGCTTTAGGTAATCATCATCATTGTTTGTTTCTTTTAAATCAGACTTCATTTTTAACTCCGCTCCCATCCTCTGCGCCACCCCCTCTAACGTTCCCAACCCCCTCTAACGTATATACGTTCCCAACCCCCTCTAACGTATATACGTTCCCCACCCCCTCTAACGTATATACGCTCCCAACCCCCCTCTACATACGCTTATTTATTATTATTTTCGAAATAATTGAGATGATGTTTGTTTTCGGTGTACAATTGACCTGTATATTTGTTTTTGGAGAACTTAAACGACCAGTAAGAAACACCAAGTGTTTGGTTGGTACACGGACATTGTATAAACAGTGACACAAGATGGGACAGTTTCACACGTTCAAAACAGTTTTTATTTCGGTGGTGTTGTTGTTTTAACACAAATGTATCAATCAAAAATTTAAAATAACGAAACATAAAAAAGAAATATTAAAAAATCACTTCCAAAAAAAATGTGGTCATGCATCATCAGCTCACAAACTGAACCTGTCCGCGGCTGTCTACATTGTGTCTAAATAGGTCAAGGCGGCCGTGACCTAACCAGCGGTGACTGCATAAACTCAGTGGCGTTACTTGTGTGGGGGTGTGGAGGCGGTCCGCCCCGAGTGGCGCTTACTGCACCGCTGGCGAGGGTCGGCATGGCATTTTTTTCACCCCTTTTTTTTATTTTTGAGGCCGCAATCGTCGAAACTCGATTCAGCGCAAAGTTCAAACTCCGCGGACCAGAAATGTTGGTGTGTGTGTGAGAGAGTGTCACGGCGAGCATATGGTTTATGTTAGTAGGCGGGACTGCTGTATGCAATAGTCACCTGCTATTACAAATAATACAAATAATAATAATAATAATAATAATAATAATAATAATAATAATAATAATATTAGTAGTAATAATAATAATAATAATGCCTATTATAAGTTCAATCCCAAAACTGAAACATTTTCATCCATGTAACCAAGGGGACATGACTGATTAAATGGACAAGAAAGCTTGAGCAATTGAGAAATGCATATTGAAAATAAACAAGTAAAGTGAATAAAGCATTATAAAAATAAAAGTAAACTGGTTGTGTTGCATTTATCTTGATTGGAATTTTATTTTCATTCTTTTGGTGCATCAGCAAGACAGTTGGCTAGGAGGAGTGTCATTAAAATAAATATTGACAATACTTATGACCCTAATAATGCTATGGCATTTTTTTTTAACACATTATACAACTGACATGTGTATGTTTTGCTCTTTACACCGCTATTAAACCATGGATGTGTTTGATAAAATAGTTTTACTACTACTACTACTACTACTACTACTACTACTACTACTACTACTACTACTACTACTACTACTACAACCATAAATACTAGTCATAGTAGTACTAATAGTGGCAGTTGAATAGTGTGTAGTCCAATTCTATCTCTTATTGAATGTGTTTCAAATGTAACTAAGAATGCGTTTTATTTATTTATAGCAATAAGAGGATTAAAAATGGCATAAATAGTGTGTATCTTTTTTTTTTTTTAATTTGGTGTGAATGAACAGTCGAATGGGAAAAGAAAGGGGGGGGGGGGGGGGGGAAATGGCTGCTGTTGTTAATCTTAGTACATGCATATTTCTATGAAAATAATATACTAGTTGTTGACCATTTCAACCCATATCTTCAGCGAGTGTTCTATAGTGCAGTTGGTTTGTTTTACCATTCATTTTGATGTATATTTCCCTACCATTTGATGACAACCGGCACCAGACTTGTCCTCCGATAGGTTAATGTTATTGTTCAATTGACTAAGATTAATGAAGCTTTCAACGCTCACCGGCAGCTTTAAAGCATTTCGTATCGACGATTAATGGTCTATCAATGCACACTGTAGTAGTGGCTGTCGACATATATTTCATTAGAGGTTTTTTTTTTTTTTAAACCCCGGCATCAGTTTATAAATTAAAAGGGCATCGGCGCCCCCCCCCCCCCACCAGGACCCCGGCGAAGGGTTCATAACAATTGTAATCTGACTTACCGCTTGCTGGGTGATTGTGTTCTTTTATAAATAGCCTAGTAGTATTCATTGTGGTGGGGACATTCGTTCTGAAGTGTTGAATGATGGGAGAAAATCTTTAAACAACTCTATCAAGTGCATTCTTCATTAATTTCCCATTTTGAAAACAAACCATCATGTACCGTCGTTACGAACGATCGATCGATCTCGTTGTTTGAAAACTAATTCGCCTTTTTTCTACTTATTTATTTGACAGCGACACTATTATTTTATATTCCCTTAAATAATGCGGATCTCTATTGTTTTAAATCTATTTTTTTTTCATTTTCAATCGTCATTCCAGTCGATCATCGCTGTATTCTACCACTTCTATACAGTATTACAGAAGAAAACTTCATCACGCTCGCCCCGAGTTTCCGACTCACGGCTAGGACGGACAAACTGCGCTCTCGCCGTCTTGCGGAAACATGACCCGCCCGCCGCTCGATGGTGGGAAACTTTACGACGGCGAGAGCGGGAGGCTCACGCCGCGAGCGGAAACGACAACCTCGACTTCCCGTGCTGATGGACTCTGTCGCGGCACCGCACACAAGAGCGCACAGACTTGATGGAAGACCGTAGCGACGAACGGCTTCGTCCTTAAGATGTAGCGTGCCATCGGTCATCTATCTCTCACGCACACACCGGTCATCGGATGAGTAGTTTACACAATAAATACGCACCCGCACCGCTCAACTGCAGCTTTAACATAGAAGTCAATGGACAGATTTCAAGATGCGGAATACGTTCAGGTATACTATGTGGGAAGCGAATCTCGAATCGTTCAGTGTCGATGCTGCTGCTGCTGCTGCTGCACTCTGCTCTGGTGTGGTGGCTGCAGTCCTTCTCACTCGTCCGTCGGCAGGCGCGTCGTCCTATGCTCTGGGGCCGTCGCAGATGCCGAATGAAAAAATCATGAGGGTCCGTTGCCCCTTTTCATGGCGAAAGACGGCGATCCGCGACTGTGTGTGGCCGGTACACTCCCGGCTTCCCAGTACAGGTTCGCCAGCGTAGATGAGGCACGGTCCTCGGTCCCCTACCGCTCTCTGGGGCCCGGGACCCGTTTCGGTGTCCGTAGGCTGTCGCTTGAATCGATGCGTACGTAAGAAAGCAATCCGTGCGGCACGGAGAGCTCGACCTTTGGTCTCGTGAAACCCGGCCCTCGCAACGGGCGTCTGGGTTGGCAAAACGTAACCTGGTGGCATCGTCTCTGACGCGGACCAACACATCGGAGTTTTACAGTACGCGTGGCGCTCAGCGTGTCGCTGTTCGTCTGGAACTTCTGAGGTCCGCACCCAAATGTGTCCGTTGGCTATAGCAATGCAGGGGTCGTCACGGGATCCGCTTCGGCGGTGACTCCCGCCCCGAGCAAATTATAAGGCGGCCGGCCTGGCCTGGCCCGGTCCGGTGGGCGCCTGGAGGAAAAATGATAGATATCTGGTTGATCCTGCCAGTAGTCATATGCTTGTCTCAAAGATTAAGCCATGCATGTCTAAGTTCACACTGTAGCACGGTGAAACCGCGAATGGCTCATTAAATCAGTCGAGGTTTACTAGATGAAAAGTATCCTACTTGGATAACTGTGGCAATTCTAGAGCTAATACATGCAATCAAGCTCCGACCCTCGCGGAAAGAGCGCTTTTATTAGTTCAAAACCAATCGCCGTTCGCCCTTCGCGGGGTGGCGGCGTCCCGATTGGTGACTCTGGATAACTTTGTGCTGATCGCATGGCCTTTGCGCCGGCGACGCATCTTTCAAATGTCTGCCCTATCAAATGTCGATGGTACGTGATATGCCTACCATGTTTGTAACGGGTAACGGGGAATCAGGGTTCGATTCCGGAGAGGGAGCATGAGAAACGGCTACCACATCCAAGGAAGGCAGCAGGCGCGCAACTTACCCACTCCCGGCACGGGGAGGTAGTGACGAAAAATAACAATACGGGACTCTTTCGAGGCCCCGTAATTGGAATGAGTACACTTTAAACCCTTTAACGAGGATCAATTGGAGGGCAAGTCTGGTGCCAGCAGCCGCGGTAATTCCAGCTCCAATAGCGTATATTAAAGTTGTTGCAGTTAAAAAGCTCGTAGTTGGATCTCAGGCGCAGGCGGGCGGTCCGGCTCGCGCCGGCTCACTGCCCGTTGTCTCCTGCCCTACCCGTCTGCCGGCTCTCTCCCGCGGGTGCTCTTCGCTGAGCGTCCCGGGTGGCCGGCGCGTTTACTTTGAAAAAATTAGAGTGTTCAAAGCAGGCCGAGCTGCCTGAATAATGGTGCATGGAATAATGGAATAGGACCTCGGTTCTATTTTGTTGGTTTTCGGAACTGGAGGTAATGATTAACAGGGACAAACGGGGGCATTCGTATTGCGGCGTTAGAGGTGAAATTCTTGGATCGCCGCAAGACGAACTACTGCGAAAGCATTTGTCAAGAATGTTTTCATTAGTCAAGAACGAAAGTCAGAGGCGCGAAGACGATCAGATACCGTCGTAGTTCTGACCATAAACTATGCCACCTGGCCATCCGCAGGAGTTGCTTCGATGACTCTGCGGGCGGCCTCCGGGAAACCAAAGGTTTTGGGTTCCGGGGGAAGTATGGTTGCAAAGCTGAAACTTAAAGGAATTGACTGAAGGGCACCACCAGGAGTGGAGCCTGCGGCTTAATTTGACTCAACACGGGAAAACTCACCCGGTCCGGACACTGTAAGGATTGACAGATTGATGGCTCTTTCTTGATTCGGTGGGTGGTGGTGCATGGCCGTTCTTAGTTGGTGGAGCGATTTGTCTGGTTAATTCCGATAACGAACGAGACTCTAGCCTATTAAATAGTTCGCCGGTTCTCTGATGCGCCGGCGACCCCTTAGGGTGAGGGAGGTGGCGTTTAGCCACACGAAATTGAGCAATAACAGGTCTGTGATGCCCTTAGATGTCCGGGGCCGCACGCGCGCTACACTGAAGGAATCAGCGTGGATCACTCC
>JAGDYQ010000107.1:3550423-3606008 GCA_021962125.1 Bulinus truncatus
ACACAAGTTATTATTAATGATATTAGAACCAAATTAGAAACATAGACAGCTCAAAAACAAACAATCAATTTTTTCCTCTATTGTGGTGATGCACCCTACTGAGTAGCCTACTTATGATATTAAATATATCACCATGTTCGCTTCACCGTATGCTGTACTTAATATTTTACCGTTTGTCATGTAAATCCGTTATAAAGTCAACATGAGTGTCTGCTGCGTTTCGTATCTATCATTAGAAACGTTCACACGCGTAGTATCTTACCACCGGTTAGATGTGAATCTGCTGTATCTCACAACTTACTAAATACTTCATTGGTCAAAACATCCATGACGTCATTTTGCAGATAGTTTGTTGTTGTTGGTTTGGTTTTTTTTTTCGTATAAATCCTTGTCAGCTCGTAAACATTGTTACTGTATTTGCTGAGTCATTGGAGGCCACCACAGAGCATTTGTGTGGCCTGACCTACTCAACCACTCGGTGGTAACTACTGTGCGCATGCGCGCTTCTGTGGGCGGAGGGGGCGAGGGAGGTGCATCTGCCAGTCGAACAAAATAATTTAAGGACTTGAAATATTTTCATCATCATGTCCTTCAAACTCTCCTCGTGTATCTTCATCCCAGCGCCTCCCCCCCCTCTCCCCCGGGCTGTAGATCTTTGCTCTATTTATTTTGGTAAACATTGTCTGGTAGACATGTAGTCTTTTATGTACATCAGGTTGAGTCTTTTATATCAATAAATTTTTTAAAATACATATACACCGGACTGTCTGTCTGTCTCTCTCTCTCTCTCTCTCTCTCTCTCTCTCTCTCTCTGTCTGTCTCTCTCTCTCTCTCAATCTCTCTTTCTGTCTCTCAATCTCTCTCTCTCTCTCTGTCTCTCTCAATCTCTCCCTCTGTCTCTCTCAATCTCTCTCTCTCTCTCTCTCTCTCTCATATTATAATAATAGAAAACAAACGGTCGCAATGTTTCATGCCCGATACCGGTTTCACGTGTAATCCCCCGCACTGTGTGGCAGAGCTTTAATCTGCCGTGTTTCCCCTTGGTATGGGCGACTTATTAATAGAACGTTTCAATTAGCAGAGAGGCGGGAAAGGGGTGGATTCGACTTTGATTGTTACTGTTGTTTTTAAATAATCTTTTTTTTTTCTTCCTCTGTCTAAAGATTAGATTGAGCCAGCTCTCTATAGCGTTGTCCTATAATAAGATATGGCCGAAATGTGTCTTAGAATGGTTGGATAAACGACAAGCAGCCGCGCGTGGTATTCTCGTAGATACAATATTATGATGCTTGATCGATTACATGCCTCTAATCGGGTGGTACTTTGGCTGTTTTATTTGGAATAGAGGGTGTGCCGTATGCCATAGAGGGGACGGGCGGTCGCGCGGTAAGGCCCTCAATTGTCGACCTGAGGGTCCCGGGTTCGATCTCCAGTGAGAAATAGTACAGTGTAATACAGTGGCTATTTAAGAAATAGTGCAGTTTAATATAGTGGCTATTCAAGAAATAGTGCAGTGTAATACAGTGGCTATTTAAGAAATAGTGCAGTGTAATACAGTGGCTATTTAAGAAATAGTGCAGTGTAATTCGGAGGCTGTTTTAGAAATAGTGCAGTGCAATACAGTGGCTATTTAAGAAATAGTACAGTGCAATACAGTGGCTATTTAAGAAATAGTACAGTGTAATACAGTGGCTATTTAAGAAATAGTGCAGTGTAATACAGTGGCTATTTAAGAAATAGCGCAGTGTAATACAGTGGCTATTTAAGAAATAGCGCAGTGTAATACAGTGGCTATTTAAGAAATAGCGCAGTGTAATACAGTGGCTATTTAAGAAATAGCGCAGTGTAATACGAGTGGCTATTTAGAAAATAGCGCAGTGTAATACAATTGGCTATTTAAGAAATAGCGCAGTGTAATACAGTGGCTATTTAAGAAATAGCGCAGTGTAATACAGTGGCTATTTAAGAAATAGCGCAGTGTAATACAGTGGCTATTTAAGAAATAGTGCAGTGTAATACGTGGCTATTTAAGAAATAGTGCAGTGTAATTCGGAGGCTGTTTTAGAAATAGTGCAGTGTAATACAGTGGCTATTTAAGAAATAGTACAGTGTAATACAGAGGATATTTTTAGTAATAGTACAGTGTAATACATTGGCTATTTAAGATATGTTCATTATACACACAAGTTTTAAGTAGGCATACGACTGTTCTCAATTAAATGTGTATTAATTTGTTTTAGCGACCCCCCCCCCCAGTCCGTCATTGGTTTAAATGTAAACAAAAACTCGGTGCAACTTATTTAGCAATTATCGTCCCAGCTGTTGGTCTATATTTAGATTGGGATCAAACGTAAATGTTCACATTTATATATATACATTCACTTTTGAATTCCGTGTAATGATGTTAACAGCTGTACTGTAAAACCTTGAAAGAGTTTGTCATTTTGTTTTCTTTTTTAATTAGAAAACATGTGACTTTCGGCTTAATTCTCTGCTGCCTATTCTACATGTCTCACCTAGCTGGCTTCTTATAATCCATTTAGACATTTAAACACATCTGTCTGTTAAAACTAGAAATCCATGTGTGCGCCACTGTGAAGTCGAACCACTGTCATGTATTTATTTTAAACTTAATCTTGGTTTATTAATGAGCTGTTGATGATATTTTTCCCCCGATTATGATGGTCCTAGCCGAACGGCCTGTATATGTACAACAGGCACACAAAAAAACGACAACTGGTAACGAAATAAATCTAAACAACTGTCATCGAGAGCATGCATTGTTGAGCTGTTAAAATATATTCCAATTTAAAAAAAAAAAAAACTCTAATCAAGGTTTATAAACACAGTCATGATATCGAGGTGACAGTTCATCCACTGGTTTATTTTCGCTCCAACATTTCGCCCAACTTGACTGCCAATGGGAATTTCCATTTTTTTGTGTACAAATGAGCTATTTTTAACACTGCTAATAGACAGAAACACGTGAAGTGGGGTTTATCAATAGATGAACTTTTTCGGACATACAAACAGAAACACATGAAGTTGGATTGTATGTAGATATTGGACCTATTGTTTTGTAATGCTGGTCGTGTATTTAATCTGGTCGCCCTGTGGTTAGCGCTGTGTCATACGTGTTTTTTTTTAATTCTCATTCTGGGTTCATGTGAGTTACATATTGTACGCATGTATTGAGATGGCGACATGCGCAGTACAGGTTTATATGTCTTTAGGACCTGGTATATAACAGAGTGTCATGTATGGTTGTCAATGGATGTCGTTACAATATACTAATAGGGGGACGGATGGTCGTGTGGGGAAAGCGCTTGACTGCCGACCTGAGGGTCCCTGGTTCGATCTTCGGTGAGGACCGGTGGATATTTCAGGTCATGGCTAAAGTCCCCGCTATATCCCCCATGGTGCCTCCATGGCTATTGCACTATCGGCTATGTTGGGGGATTGAAGAAAGGCCCTGCAAAAACCGTCCCATTAGTGGTTTCATGTCATCACTACAGGGACTTCACACACACACAACATCCTAATGCAGTGGGGGTTCAAACTTGAACGCTTGGCGAACCGTCGGTCCCTATTTGTAAAGAACCAGGGAATAAAAGCCGTCATTTATATATATAGATAAGCATGCGCAGTCAAGTGTGACTGCTGCAGTTGAGTGAGAAATGTAAACGTTTATTCTGTTCAATATGCAGTTGAGCCCCATTCAAATAAAGATTTATGAAACCATCTTTCCTACGAACTCCCTTTCTCTCTTAGTCATTCTACGACCCTGTTGTTTTGTGGATATCACCGAATCGATGATGTTTGTGTGTGTGTGTGTGCGACATACGTGGATATGGGCGGGGGGGGGAGATGGCTTACCGTCCGTCCCAATCATCAGGTGCGGCTGAACGTTATCAGGGCCTCCTGACAGATAGGATCACGGTAAACTCAAGGACCATTCTGGCTTGTGACGGCGATAGTACTTTTGACAGGTCACCTAACTAGCTCGACGCGGGCACGGTTAATAAGCCGCTTCACCTCTTTCCTTAGCCTCTCTCTCTGTCTCCCCTCTTTGTCTGTCTCTCCCCGTCCCCCCATCCTTCCTGTTTCTTTTAATCATATTTCTTTTTTGTAATTGAGTGTGCGGTATGCAGACACGTTTTTGTTCTTTTTTTAACGTCAAGTTGTAAGTTAAGATAATAAAAAAAATTTTACAAAACACAATGCTAATAACAGATGTAATGTTGTCAGGGGAGAATTTCGAAAAACGAATTTGAAACTAATTTATCCAAATAGAGACAGAATTCAACCTGCTGTAAAGGAAGATTGATGTTATAGACCAGGGGTGGGCAAACTTTTTCTAAGGAGGGCCACATTGAAAGGAAAGCTTGATTGTTATCGGCGGGCCGCATATATATTTTGTCTACTTCAGTTACAATTTAAAAACGTATGAAAATATGAATTAAAGAAAAACATGTATTTGTCATTTTATTTCACATTAACGGTTTGTTACACACATGCGCAGTACATTTTTTTAAATACGAACTAAATATTATTTGGTGATAAGACTTTACTATTCATAATTATTTCAACAAAAGTTTATTGTTATCTGTCTTAATAATTATGAAGACGAAGGAACTTGATTTACATACAAGCTGACACTAGAGTACAATTATGATTAATGACAAGTATATAACTATTCACAATTTTGGATAATGTTCTTGAACTGTGGAACCAGTTTACTGGTTGTGGGAAACATCCTTAAAACTCCAGCTAAAGAACTGGCTTGAACTTCTCCTTCGTGTCATAATGTGTTAGTAGGTAAAGCAGTTCTAACTAATATTCTGGTACCATAAAACCGATTTAATATCTTTAGATTCGAATCAAACAGTCGGAATCACATTTCGAAAATATAGCGAACATTCTATAGAAAGAAAATTAACATGGGATCGCAACATGTACAGATTACGGGCCGCACAATATACTCTGACGGCCGCATGTGGCCCGCGGGCCGTAGTTTGCCCACTCCTGTTACAAACAACAGGATCAAACCTGCTTAAAAAAGGAAGATTTATCGAAACTCCCAGGCAGCAAGAGCTTACATTCGAGAGAACAGACTCTGATGTGTAAAAGGAATTAAACCTTACATTCTTAACAGAAGAGTGCAATCTGTTTGAACACATTGGACCAGTTGAAGGAAACATCTGAGTGCAATCTGTTTGAACACATTGGACCAGTTGAAGGAAACATCTGAGTGCAATCTGTTTGAACACATTGGACCAGTTGAAGGAAACAACTGAGTGCAATCTGTTTGAACACATTGGACCAGTTGAAGGAAACATTTGAGTGCAATCTGTTTGAACACATTGGACCATTTGAAGGAAACTAATCTGTATATCCATGTGTTTCGGAGAGGAAATAAAAATCTAACCAGATTTAGGTCAAATTATGATGCAGTGGTGTCGATCAGCTAGCTCTTCAGTAAGCGGTGAACCCACCACCGGTGCCCCAAGTTTTAACGTGATGCCGGGCGCTGCTGCCCTGTTTTCATGTGTGACTTTTTTAAGAAGTATAATCAATCAAATACATTGGCGTACCCACGTCGGAAGAGATAGCCGTCCTCTTCTTTCAACAAGGCTGAATTTTATTATTATTATTAACCTTCTTTGTTTTTATCATCTTTCTGTAACTCGGGGAGGGGGTAGGCACTGATCAGTTACATGTTTGTTATTAATTTTTTTTTTAGTTGTGGCATCTGCAGTGACATGTATGCGTGTGGACTGCGTCTGACTGTCCCCGTTTAAATATACAGTAGTACCCACAAAGTCAAATGGGGGGGGGGGGTGGATCTACATAACAAATAACTGATTGGAACTGCCCTGTATAGAAAGAAGGACACAACTAAACGGGGATTGGGGGGGGGGGGTAAAAGTAACCGAGAAATAGACTTGATTGAATTGTTACAAAAATTAAACTCGTCTGTCATGGCTGATTTCGTTTCGTTTGTTTCCCTTAGTTCAGAATTTGTGATTTTTATTTTTTAATTAATTTTTAATAAATATCCCAGCATACATTGTTCGTTAAACCTTTGGGCCGATTTGATTATTATTAAATATCTCAAGTTAGTATCATTTGTGTACAGTAATGTACACTATGTCGACATGCTTCAGTGATAGGAACATTTTACGCAATAGTCCACTAGCAGTGAATCCTATGAATGTCTTAATGAATCCAGTGAAATAAAAACTTGACGTTTGATTATAGAACACTTTTGCTTTTGAGCAGTAATTTTTTTTTTAATCTTTAAGTTACACATTGTATGTACACTAGCTGTTGACTAAACAACGTAATTAGTTACACATTGTATGTACACTAGCTGTTGACTAAACAACGTAATGAGTTACACATTGTATGTACACTAGCTGTTGACTAAACAACGTAATGAGTTACACATTGTATGTACACTAGCTGTTGACTAAACAACGTAATTAGTTACACATTGTATGTACACTAGCTGTTGACTAAACAACGTAATTAGTTACACATCGTATGTACACTAACTGTTGTCTAAACAACGTAATGAGTTACACATTGTATGTACACTAACTGTTACGCATCTTATGTATGTAAACTAGTTGTACACTAACTAACGTAATTGACCAAGTCGCGGCGATGGACTGCTGCTATCCAACAAAGAACTAATCATTGCAGACTTGAGTGGTAAATTACATCAACTGAAATTTGGTTATTATAAATTAATTGCAGGCTAACAGTCGGGAATCATCATATTGACCCACCAGACGCCCCTAGGGGGATTTTCGGCCTGGTATACGGGGAGGGGTGGGATTATTGATTTTTTGTTCCCCCCTCCCCCTCATCTCCCGCTAACACCAGTGACTTGAAAAATAACAAGGGCGATTTTTGGGAGGGTGAGTGTCGGTGTCTGGGTAGTTACATTGTTTCGTATCAACCCGGGCATTCGGGTCAGCCGTTGGTGCACCGGGATGTTTCCTTGTATACCGGTGGCCTACACTATTGTATACCAGTGGCCCACACTATTGTATACCGGTGGCCTACACTATTGTATACCGGTGGCCTACACTATTATACCAGTGGCCCGCACTATTGTATACCGGTGACCCACACTATTGTATACCGGTGGCCTACACTATTATACCAGTGGCCCGCACTATTGTATACCGGTGGCCTACACTATTGTACCAGTGGCCCGCACTATTGTATACCGGTGGCCTACACTATTGTATACCGGTGGCCTACACTATTGTATACCGGTGGCCCGTACTATTGTATACCAGTGGCCCACACTATTGTACCAGTGGCCCACACTATTGTATACCGGTGGCCTACACTTTTATACCAGTGGCCCGCACTATTGTATACCGGTGGCCTACACTATTATACCGGTGACCCACACTATTGTATACCGGTGACCCACAATATTGTATACCAGTGGCCTACACTATTGTATACCGGTGACCCACACTATTGTATACCAGTGGCCTACACTATTGTATACCAGTGGCCTACACTATTGTATACCAGTGACCCACACTATTGTATACCAGTGACCCACACTATTGTATACCGGTGACCCACACTATTGTATACCGGTGACCCACGCTATTGTATACCGGTGGCCCACGCTATTGTATACCGGTGGCCCACACTATTGTATACCGGTGGCCCACACTATTGTATACCAGTGTCTCTCGAAGCGGTAGGTTGTGGACAAGTTTTTAAATGTACATTTATAATTAAATTAATTGATAATCTATTTGTGCCCAATTACAACTCTGTTTCTTCCATTATTTTTTGTTTCTCTCTCCATATTTTTCGTTTGTTAATCGTGAAAGGGAAGACCAACCGGCTCCCATATAAAATTAATGACCGGTCATTCTTTATCCTAGGCAGGCGGGTTGCGATAACAAAAACAGTAAATATCACACATTGTACATTGCGTCGCGAAGCGTAAATGTTTCAGACTGTGTCTAGTGATTGTTGTATTTTAACACATTTAACGTGTCAAATAATATTGACTCTATGTCGCTCATGTTATGTCATTCATAACACCATGTGACTCCTCAGACTTATGTTGCTCATGTTATGTCATTCATAACACCATGTGACTCCTCAGACTTATGTTGCTCATGTTATGTCATTCATAACACCATGTGGCTCCTCAGACTTATGTTGCTCATGTTATGTCATTCATAACACCATGTGGCTCCTCAGACTTATGTTGCTCATATTCTGTCATTCATAACACCATGTGGCTCCTCAGACTTATGTTGCTCATGTTATGTCATTCATAACACCATGTGACTCCTCCTCCTCAGACTCTTGTTGCTCATGTTATGTCATTCAAAACACCATGGGGCTTCTCAGACTCTTGTTGCTCATGTTATGTCATTCATAACACCATGTGACTCCTCAGACTCTTATGTTGCTCATGTTCTGTCATTCATAACACCATGTGGCTCCTCAGACTTATGTTGCTCATGTTATGTCATTCATATAACCATGTGACTCCTCAGACACTTGTTGCTCATGTTATGTCATTCAAAACACCATGGGGCTTCTCAGACTCTTGTTGCTCATGTTATTTCATTCATAACACCATGTGGCTCCCCAGACTCTTGTTGCTCATGTTATGTCATTCAAAACACCATGTGGCTCCTCAGACTCTAGTTGCTCATGTTATGTCATTCATAACACCATGTGGCTCCTCAGACTCTTGTTGCTCATGTTATGTCATTCATAACACCATGGGGCTCCTCAAACACAGAATCTCTATACTTATAAGACGTATTTGTTGTCTGTCTGTCTGTTCCCTTATAACTCAAGATCTAGAAAACCAAATAACGTGAAATTTGTTACACATACACATAATTACATGGGGAAGGTTATAGGACATGTTTCGTTTCATCTCGATGGGTAGTTTAATTGTAATTAATTATTTTTATTTTAGTATTTTACTATATTAAAGTAATCTCGACGGCGCCATAAATAAAATTCCTCTGTGACGTCATTTCCCGGAAACTCCAATTGTAAACATGGTGAAATCAATAGTCATATCTATTTACCTATCGTTTTATGTATTCAGAAGATTAAAATTAAAGGTGCACTTTAATAAACCGAAATACGTTAACTAAAATGTTTATTTGACATTATTAACATTATTAATACAATCTCAATGGGTAGCTTAATTGTAATTAATATTTTTAGTATTTCACTATTCAATGCACAGGGAATTCCCTGTATTCGCGCACCAAGTGCGGAGAAGAAAGGGTTAGGGACGGAAAAGAATAAAATAAATATTGTTGTTGTTTTTTTTTTTCATGCTGCAAGTACCCGGCTTTGGCCGGGATTAAAATAAGGTTTTCTGTTTATTTAAGAAGCGTAATTTGACGTTTAATTGTACAGAGAGAGGGAGGGGGGAGGGATAAAGAGAGAGGGGGGCAGGGAAGGGAGGGGAGAGGGGGAGGGAGGGAGAGAGAGGAAATGAGGGAGGGGGAGAGGGAGAGAGAAAGGGGAGGGAAGGAGGGAGAGAGGATGGAAGAAATGGGAGGGAGTGAGAGATAAAGAGATAGAGGGGGCAGGGAGGGAGAGAGGGGGACGAGGGTGAGAGAAGGAGGGAGGGAGATAGGGAGAGAGAGGGAGATGGGAGAGTTTGGGAGGGAAGTAGAGGGAGGGAGGGAGGGATAAAGGGCGGGAGGGAAAGAGAAAGGGAGAGAGGGGGGAGGAAGGGAGAAAACAAAAGGTAAACAAAAAACTTATTTTAAACCCGGGCAAAACTGGGTACTTGCAACTAGTATATATATAATCTTTTTCTGTGATCGGCTCTTCATCAGCGCCTATCTCTCTCCCCCTCCCCCCGGACCTCTTCTGCGGGCTGAGACTTAGTCTCTTAGAGCCCGTGGGATCAGACTTGCTGTGTCTCTCAACATCTGGAGACTGCCATAGAGCCCGATGGCCAGCAAGCTTCCGGACTGGTCCACCCTGCGTGGTCCTATCGCCTGCGACTTTCATAGTGCGTCTCGTACACATGAGAGCTACATCGGGCCGGGGCGCTTGGTTCCACACCCGTCACGGTCGGCTGATTTATGCGGGGTTGGGGGGGGGGGAATGACCCTCTTTGTGTTTTCTTTTGGTCGCCATAAAATCACGTGACGGTTCGTAATGCCATTATGATGGAACCTTGCATGTTTCACCCCTAACGTCTAGTGGTCGATCAATCGCTTCTCTTGAAACAAAATGAGACAAGCACACACAGACACAAGTGTCTGTCTGGCATAAAACTCGTTGGACTACGAGCGTGCTCTGCCAGGGAGTTGGAATGTGACATGATTCGACTTTACGGGCTCTGACTTCAACAGTTATTGAAGACTACAGTTATACATTCAATGTTTTTTTTTCCGGCTTAGACACCAAGCGGTAGATTGATACCGGACACGCTAATTGTACCTGCTTGTTTTTTTTTTAAACACAAGATATTTGACTTGTGGCTTCACTATCGTTACTCGTCCAGAAAATAAGAATTGCACACACACACACACACTTATCTGATGCTGTTCATGTGTTGTTTTTTATAGCTAAAATCACGGTCCGTTTTCTCTTGTCCTTCCTTAAACGTAAGGCTAAACATAAACAAAAGGATCCATATTGTGTTGTATAAATGGGTGGTTGGGGGGGGGGTGATAAAACCGCAAGGCCGTCTGGTCTTTATTACTTAATATGTTGCGATTGTTGTTGTGTTCAGACATATACATACGTGCGGAGTGTAATGTATTCTATGTATTACTTTTTTTTTTACTTTATGCTATGTATTTGAACTTTAAAAAAATATTTTGAGAAATACTTGGGTTATGTTTTATTGTAGAACTTTGATTGAGATGTTGGTTTTAATTTTTGTGTAATATTTCCTTCCTCCCCTCCCCCCACTTGAACCAGGATACAGAAAGAGTTGGCGGAGATCACGTTGGACCCCCCACCAAACTGCAGGTACGTTCGGCCTTTTTGTTATTATTATGATCATGAGCAGTGGTTGGCCTGTCAGTGCGCCCGTACGTGTGTGTTTGTGTTTGATTCGCGCGCATGCCGCCTGTTTCCTGTGTCGCGACAATAATAGAGAATGGAAATGATCCTTTTCAGTTGTCACTGGCTCTGTATTGGTGGACCGCAGTGGTAGACTTAAGCTGTTGACAGTGAAACATGTTTTTTTTATATATATTCAAATAAGATGGACTCCCTTGTGACTGCCTGGTCTTGTTTTATTTTCTACGAACGTCTACAGTTTCTTTTAACAATGACCTTTAACAGTTTGGGCGGGGGGGGGGATAGGGTCAGCGGTGCTATTATGAATAGGTAAACTGTTCAACCCCCCTCCCTCTCCTCCTACTGTCATTTGGGCTCTTTCCGGTACAAATTCATATCAAAGGTGACCCGTTTAGGTCCCTGGTAGAATGGCCGGAAGTCTCGAGTGACGCCCCACGTAAGAAGAATATTTATTTGAAAATAAGATTAGTGAAAGAAGAAATAATAATAATAATCCATATTTTGTTGAAGTCAACACACACGGGTGTTGTTAAATGTATGGGAGGTTGGGGGGGGGGTCATTACGCTAGTTCACTCGTCATGTAAACAACAGCAGCAACACGGAAACAGTGACCGGCTGGCCGTCGCGTCATTTTGTCAGGTGGCTACTTTTAGCGGTAAATTTTGCATTGGTTAACAAACTCGACCCAAAGGTGTCGTAAGAGTTGGGTCCATGCCGGCACCCACTATCTCCAGTTCCGGCCCGCCTCTGAGTAGACGTTAAAACCATTCATGCTCCATGGGAAGTCGCACAATCCTGAGAGAAATCACAACTGTAAATGAAAAGGAAATAGTTTAATGTTTCTTGGGCGGCCCAGTACCATTTGCTCCACGGACCGGTACCGGTCCGCGGCCCGGTGGTTGGGGATCACTGCATTAGATGAGTTAGTCCTGATCGAAAAACAAACGTGTGTATCCCAGTAGGTGTTATCGTAATGTCTCTGTTGTTTATTTGGTGAAACGAGAGGGGGAAGGGGGGGGAGATACATGTACATTGAGTCTGGTTTCGTTTCTCGCTGGCTGGTTGCTCCTGTCTGGGTGTACACATACCACGTGATTTGTGGGGCTGTTGTCACAATCTGTTGCTCAGAAATCTATAAATATACATGTGGGGCGATAATTATAATGAAGCGAAGGGGCTAATTCATTTCCTCTCCCTCCACCACCCCCGTCCCCTCACCACCAGGCTGACAACTCATTCTAGGAATAACACGGCCACATGGGTGGGGGGGGGGGGCAACAGAAACATTTTAAATTTAGAGACAAGTGTATTAATGCGGTAGGTTAGTAAACAACGAAAGGTAAACGCCTTAAGCTATCAATCGAGTTATCAATCAAGTTATCAATCGAGTTATCAATCAAGCTATCAATCGATTTATCGATCACGTTTGTCTCATTTCAACAAATAAATTCGATCTTTACAATTTTTTTTTGTTTTGGTAAAATCAAATAATTGTTTCTCTATAACTTCGCGGCATAAAGGGCTTCCCGGAAATACAGTATGTCCCCCCTCCCCGGGGTGCGAAAATCACTCTAAATAATTATAAATGATCAATATGGATGTCATCCCCCCCACACACACAAACACACTCATCGGGGAGTAGTGCCAGGGTCGTTCAGTAATGATTCTCACCTTCACAACCACTCAACAGTCGGCCGAATTCTAAATCGGCGGAGGTCCGAAGCATTATCTTTCTTAAATAAAAGTCATATAATTTTAACGGATCTGTTCCTGTACCTCTAAAAAAAAACACACACTCCATTGATCGAAATGATAATTTTTTTACAGTCCCAAACATATATATATATATATATATATATATATATATATATACACTTCGTAAAATATATAAAACAAAAAGAAAAGTACCAAAGTCTAAGTGGGTCACCACTCATCAAGTCATCAGAAAACACAAAAAAAAAAATCCCATCACCGCTACACAGTTCCTCTCTCAGTTCAAGGTCATTGTTCATTATATTCAATTAGCGTTCTCACATGTCATTGGGACATCCTATCTTAGTATCTGTCTGTCTGTCAGTATATTTGTGTGTGTATAGAACAAGACCGTGTCATTTGTAGTAAATATACGTTCATCGCCTTCAGGCCAAAACAACAACTGAATCTTCCGGAAAGAATGGAATGCACTCCTTAATGTTTTATTCATCGGCTGTGGCCTTTGGGGAGAGTGAGGGGGAAGGGGGGGGATTATCTAGTCCGCTCTTCTGGATCGATCGTTTGATCCAATTATCATATCTGAATGTGACCAAATGAAAGCCCGCTGTTATTGAAACTTTTAATAACTGTGTCCTAAACATTCCCGACTGACCCCTGAATCGTGTGTGTATATATATATATATATTGGTGCATTCCATTTCCGGAAGATTCAGTTGTAGTTGGTCTGAAGGCGATGGACGTCCAATGAAATACGATAAAGTTATTTATATGTATATATATATATATATATGTGTGTGTGTGTCATCATTTGAAATACTTATCTTCCAGCGCTGGCCCCAAGGGAGACAACTTGTATGAATGGGCCTCCACTATACTGGGGCCCACGGGGAGCGTGTACGAGGGAGGCGTCTTCTTCCTGGACATTCACTTCTCCGCAGAGTATCCTTTCAAACCACCAAAGGTTAGTATACATGAAGGGGGTGGTGGGCCAACGTTGTTTTTTTTTTAAACTTCCGGCCACGGTGCGCCCTTGAATCGGGCAAGATGGGCCGCACACCAGAGCAGACGGAGGAAAGTGCGTGTTGGTTATGAAATAATGTAAATCACACGTGAACGCTATATGGGTGTGTGAGCGCACGCGGGAGAGATCAGGGCGCGCGCGCGGGCCGTGCAATGCCGTGGTTGTGCGAGTACTAGGTGTGACCAGAAGATTCGGCTGATGGTAGTTGTAGGCTGGCGGATAAGTTGATGGGGGGGGGGGACAGGATTGTGGGTGAAAGATGGGCGGCCCGGCAATGGGGGTCGCTGATAAGAAATGTTAAGAATTCGACACACAAGATTGGGGGAACGTGGTGGTGGGGGGGGGCGCTATCCGGACAGACGGCCAGCTTAATGGAGGAAATTTATCTAAATAGCTTTTTCTTTAGAGCATTTTCGAAAAAAAATGCTCTATTGTCCCCGTTTCGTCTGTCTGTCTGTCATCAGCCTAGATCTCAACAACCATAAGTCCTAGACCCATGATGTATATATCATTTTGTAGGTCTTGGCCTGCCAAGAAATAGCTTTTTCCATTTCGCGATCTGACCTCTCAGGGCCGTAAAAGGGGCCTTATAAAGTACCGTTTTTTACTATATAAGCTATATTAATAATGGACCGCCCTATATCTCAGCAACCATAAGTCCTAGACCCATGATGTATATATCATTTTGTAGGTCTTGGCCTGCCAAGAAATGACTTTTTTCCATTTCGCGATCTGACCTCTCAGGGCCGTAAAAGGGGCCTTATAAAGTACCGTTTTTTACTATATAAGCTATATTAATAATGGACCGCCCTATATCTCAGCAACCATAAGTCCTAGACCCATGATGTATATATCATTGTGTATGTCTTGGCCTGCCAAGTGTACATCAAAAGTCCATTTCGCGATTTGACCTCTCAGGGCCAAAATATAAGAGTTTGTAATGTACCGTTTTGCTTATATTTTAAATATAAATAATAAAAGCTAATCAAAGGGGCGTAATCATTATTTATTTTTGTAACAGTTATTCAACATGACTTACTTGTCCTTTTAATATCTTTTTTCAGATATATGCATTACACAATTGAATTTATAAACATTTCCAAAATTTACAAATATTTACTGAAAGGTAACAAACGTACTATTTGAAAATGCGCTAACACGTCCTGTGTCCAGAATGGAACAGGCTTAATTGCTTGTTTCTTTCCTCCAGCGATCTTATTGCCACTTCCCCTCCCATCTAATCCTGGAAATAACTATTTGTATCTGTCTAGTATCTATCTATATAATGATAAGTTATATATATTAGATAATACTATCGATGACCACTGTCCAGAGGTTGTCAGGGAAACGTAGTGATCACTTTTGGCTATTTTTGTCTTTTTTTTTCTTTATACAATCTTTAACAAACAAAAAACACAATTCTATTGTCAGTGTTTTTGTTTCCACCCTCTTCCTCCCCTCCCCATCCCACTTTTTAGACTATGACACATTGCTGGGACTGATTGCTGACACGTTTGTAACTAGATTATGCTTGTGTGTTATAATTGACCAGCAATGTGGCTGTTTATTAAATTTATCATATGGACACCGGCTATATCACTCGGACACTGGCTGTATCACGCGGACACTGGCTTTATCACGCGGATACTGTATCACTCGGACACTGGCTTTATCACGCGGATACTGTATCACTCGGACACTAGCTGTATCACGCGGACACTGTATCACTCGGACACTGGCTTTATCACGCGGATACTGTATCACTCGGACACTGGCTTTATCACGCGAATACTGTATCACTCGGACACTGGCTGTATCACTCGGACACTGTATCACGCGGACACTGTATCACTCGGACACTGGCTTTATCACGCGGATACTGTATCACTCGGACACTGGCTGTATCACTCGGACACTGGCTGTATCACATGACTCGTGGCGTCTTTTTATTTTATGTGTGTTTTTCAATGGAAATAGAAAAAAAAAATTCAGGGCAGTGTCACATGACCAGGTAATCCAATGAAAGTAAACTGCGTGGTAGAAACTGGAAGAAAAAGGGAAATAATTAAACAGAAATTTTGTGTCCTGGCGAAATGGGGTGAAATCCGTATTTTTAAATATAAAACAAACAAAACAAATCAGCACTCAGTGATAAAACACCGGTGCCTTGATATTGTGTGGCTGGCCTCCCTGGTGGTGAGATGTCAGTCGTTGTTGATTCTGTTTGTGTTTTCTTTGATTGGAATTAGACAGCTATGTTTTGCGGTGTGAGTTGGCATGTGCCTGTGTGTGTGTGTGTGTCCCCGTGTTGCGAGCTGAAGATGCTCAGTGGCTGTAACGGGCGGTGGCGGGAAGGAATTCTCCGGATATTCCCGGTTGTTGTTGTTTTTTTTTTACTTTTGTTTTTGTGGGGGGGGGGGGGGAATAGAACTAATTGTTTCTATTATTGGACCACGAGATTGTTGTTTAGTATTAGAGAAGAGCTTCGGCACAGAAAACACGTGCCAGTGTATCGCCCAAACGTACGTACTTGATTGTCACATTTACTGGGGGGGGGGGGGGGTTGTCTTTGATTTTCCAAATTGGCACATTCATATATAGACCAGTCAGGGCCGGCCTTACGAATTGCGGGGCCCAATTTAACGGATGATTGCGAGGCCCCCCTCATCTATTTTTTTTTACAATAACAACTATTACCATTAATATAAACGTTAATTGTGCCAGGCGCGGGGGCCCAATCGGTCTAAAGCCGGTCCTGAGACCAGTAGTAGTTCTCAGAGTGTGGGTCGCAGACGAATTTTACGTGTGTCGCTGGTAAATAAAAAATGTACAACACAAGAATCGAGAATCTGGATATGCGTAGTAAATTTTGTTTCTCTATATTACAAAAACTGGAAGTTTGTAAACCTCTGAAGCAAAAGGAGATTCTAGTTATAGAATAATTTGTCGACCCTTTTATATATTTCCTTTGTCGCGTTTTTCTTTGCAGGTGGACCTGTAAAAAAATCCCAAGGTTCTAACTGAGGTTATAACCCAGGACTCTCCGGTCGACTGAGGGGCTCTACACCGCACGACCATCCGTCCCCACATAGAGTAGGGTTTTGTAAAAGGGGTGTGTGGGGGGGTGGTATCCATAGCACTGGATAGACCTATAGTTTTCTGTACATGTTTAGCTACGATGTGTCTCCCCCCCCCCCCACCACCACCACATGTTATCATTTATCTGTTAGTCCAGCCCTATGTGTAAAGCTGACACTCTCTAAGTCTTAATGCAGCTACTGAACAGTATGAATGTTCAATTTCTGACACGAGTGTTCAGAGCAGAAGGGCTGCAATCCTGTCATGAGATTTGGCGGGTGTGATGTTATTTGTGACTAGTCTTGTACTCGTGCGGTCATCTATAAGGGCCGGCGTATCTCTTCTACTCTACAGCCCATTTCTTATTTTGTCAGTCCGTTTACTCTGTCACTCGTTAATCTGTCAGTCATTACTTTATCATCAGTTATTTCTCTGTCAGTCATTACTTTATCGGTCGTTACTTTATCAACGGTTACTCTGTCAGTGGTTACTTTATCAGTCATTACTTCATCAGTGGTTACTCTGTCAGTCATTACTTCATCAGTGGTTACTCTGTCAGTCATTACTTCATCAGTGGTTACTCTGTCAGTCATTACTTTATCAGTGGTTACTCTGTCAGTCATTACTTCATCAGTGGTCGCTGGTGACCTTGTCTGCCCGTTTGTTTATCTATTCATCTCTCTATCTGTCGTATGCTCAATGATTGGCTGACATAGAGAACAAGCCAACTCAGTTAAATTGTCAATTTTTAAGCTCATTGTGTCCAGTTAAAAAGGCGCACATAAATCATAACATTTAGTAAACAAAGAAAAGACAGTCCAGAGATACTCGCCAAGTTGTAGTGAAACCTAATCACGTGATGTTAGGCAATAATAGACCGAGATATCCCCATGTACTGTCAACCAAAACACATTTGTGTACAGCTGGGAATGAATTATCGATCCCACACTTTCAGTCTATTTTGTCTGTTCAAGATCCACCCTCGCCCCTGTCTCCACGTCATATTGAACGTGTGTGTGTGTGTGTGTTGTATAAACAAAAGTACTATGTCCAAATGCACTCCGCCGGTCACAAAATGACAGTCGATGACTCAATGTGTGTGTGTGTGTTCTTTTGTTTTCATTGAGTTTGAATATAACATTTTTTAAAAAACCCAGTCTCTCTTGTTGTTATTGTTGTTTTCGAATGATTCTTGCACCAGAAGGTACGACGTACCGGTCTTTGTGGTAAACTTTGGTCTGTGACATTTTGAAAGTTAGTCTGCAGTTGTTTTCTTGTCTGTGTGTGTGTGTGTGTGTACACAATGACCTGCCCACATAGATCAGGTAGGAACAATGGGACAGGACGCCTCACAGTGCTATAGATGCAGCACCGTCAACATTCAGTTTTAGAGGTGGACCTATCTTACGGACACCTCATCCTATGATATCCGGACCCCCCCCCCCCCCCCGCGGATTTTAAATTTTTTTTTTTTTAATTTCGGGGTTTTGTCCCTACATTCACATCCCGTTATACCACTCATCACGTGATGCCCGTGCGATGACGACCCATTTCATGGACATTATACCGAACTTTGAACCACATTGTGACTTATCCAGTGCCACTCTCTCTACAACATTTTTTTTAAACAAAAAAAAAAAGACCTGGGATGCTGTTGAGGATCCCAGATGTTGAGGTCCCCTTTGAGGGTATCCTTGGCTTGTTGCTAAGAGTATGAGGGCTGACTCAATGATGACTCGTATTTATATTTGTGTTTCTGCCACACACAGTCTCACCAACAATTAGACGTATAATAAGTGATGAATAATCAATTCCACAAGCGTGTGTACAACACTAAGATTTGTTTATTATACAAAGGCACCAGTCCGTAATAGGGATCTGGTGACTTGTCAACAGCAAAGATAATTCAAACTGAAGCAAATAATCCAATATAAAATGAATGATGGGAACAAATGCGTTATCGCTAGTTAATTCTCTCTCTCCCTGTCTCTCTCTCTCTGTCTCTCTCTCTCTCACTCAGAGACACAAAAATCGACTCGGTCACTACTCAGACCCTCCGTCGAATCTCTATTCACTAATCGACCCTCTCACTCGAGAGCCCACGGTCGCATCTCCTGAATCTACGTTTCATTCTTCATATCCCTTTCTCCCACGTGACCCTTAGCCAATCAAATATAATATAGGTTTCTTTCAAACTTTCAAATTAGGGGGTGGAGCCTAGATGAGGAGGGGGGGGAAGAAATACGTCGTATAGACAAAGACCTTAGTAACTGGACATCGAGCGGGTCGCTGTCCCTTTGAAGAAGCCGACCGGAGAATAGTCCGGTGGTCAGAGAATATTTCCCCTGGAATGTAACGTGTTTCTGTTACCTCCCTGCCTCGTACACCTGGCTGATGACGCAATTAACGGGGGTGGGTTAAAA
This sequence comes from Bulinus truncatus, assembly GCA_021962125.1. Lineage (NCBI taxonomy): Eukaryota > Metazoa > Mollusca > Gastropoda > Planorbidae > Bulinus > Bulinus truncatus. The sequence continues at coordinate 3,569,733 of JAGDYQ010000107.1, forward strand.
AAAGGGGGGAAACTGGAACACGGGAACGTATATTACTATACATGGTATAATATACACCTTAACGTTAGTATTATTATTAAGTTAAGGGTTGGAGTAAGGGGATAGTTTCGACATATTAGTCACAACCCGCCATGATATATATATATATATATATATATATATATATATATATATATAAGTGGGACGGTGCTAACCACACAATTCCTACATATGCCGAGGTTATAGAAACAGATGAATTCTACACTTCATCTGCCCCGATGGCCGAGTAGGACTAAACTTTAGGGAACTTTAGATCTATTTATCTATATACATATATATAATCTTCTTCATACGTTTGACATGAATTGTAAAGTACGCCTTTAATATTTGTCTTTACATTTGCGGTTGGTGTCAGTAGCAGCCGCCCCCTTCCGGGGTCCGTATCGTGATATGATATTCATGTCTTGCCTATAGCTGCAATAAAACTTGCACTCTGTGTGGGGGGGGGGGCAATTATTTTCGCGCGCTGCCCCACGTGTGGGTGTGTTGAGCCTCGTAATAAAGAAAAACAAAACAACAAGAACAGGAACGCTTCCGACAATGTTCACAAATGAACTGATAGGATTAAAACTGTAACAGCTGGATGTGTGAGTATCTCAGCCAAGTTGTTATAGAAAAACTGAAACATATTGTCTTGTAAGATCTCCCTTCATTGTCCTCCGTCTTTTCGCTCTACCGGGTTTTGTCATTGTCTTCAGTTTTGCTCGTTTTACCGTAGTTTATTTTTAGTTGGCGTAGTTTCCGCCCTCCCCCCCCCCCCTCCCTCACGTTATAACATAGTTCCTATTCCAGAGCGTCATCATTTCCCTCACACACGAGTGTGCAGATCAGAACAAATATATGTATGTGTGTGTGTTTGTGTGTGACCCGTGGACCCGTTGAACTGGTTTAACCCTACGATGTTCAGGAGAGGATGTGATATTATATCACTTGAACATATAACAACAGCCGGGACCACGGTGAAGGCACATAGGATGTCAGGGCGACCGACCCTTAGCCCTAAGGGGGCCCTATGAGCAGATGTTTCTGTAACCACGAAATATAAAAAAAAAAGGATTCGACCATTCGCAATTACTTCCCCAACTTTAAGTCAGGCACCCATTTAAAGCCGGTTGGACTTTTGGCGGGAAAGGGGGGGGGAGACATTTAACCAACTTTCCCCAATCTCCTGTTTGTGTTTTTTTTTTTATTTGTTCTTTGAACGGTGAAAAATGAATAAATCGCCGCCCAAGACACGATGGCGTTAAATGAAACAAGCTGCCGGGCGTTGCGTTCATCCCGTTTCCCCGACGTACGTCTGAACTAAGTCCATTATGTTCAAACTTGGTTGCCTCCACTGAGCTGCCACTGACTGGCGCTGATCAATATCAAGACAAGACAGATTAGGTAACTTACCAAGTGCTTGTCTCCCCCCTGACTGCTTTGTTTACACTTGCTATTGGAGGCTTTAGGTAATCATCATCATTGTTTGTTTGTTTTAAATCAGACTTCATTTTTAACTCCGCTCCCATCCTCTGCAACCGCTCCCTACTCTCTCTACGCATATACGCTCCCCACCCCCTCTACGCATATACGCTCCTAACCCCCTCTAACGTATATACGCTACCAACCCCCCTCTACATACACTTATTTATTATTATTTTCGAAGTAATTGAGATGATGTTTGTTTTCGGTGTACAATTGACCTGTATATTTGTTTTTGGAGAACTTAAACAAACGAGCAGTAAGAAACGCCAAGTGTTTGGTTGGTACACGGACATTGTATAAACAGTGACACTGGGTAGGACAGTTTCACTCGTTCAAAACAGTTTTTATTTCGGTGTTGTTGTTGTTGTTGTTGTTTTAACACAAATGTATCAATCAAAAATTTAAAATAACGAAACATAAAAAAGAAATATAAAAAAATCACTTCCAAAAAAACAATGTGGTCATGCACCATCAGCTCACAAACTGTCCGCGGCTGTCTACATTGAGTAGGTGTCTAAATAGGTCAAGGCGGCCGTGACCTAACCAACGGTGACTGCGTAAACTCAGTGGCGTTACTTGTGTGGGGGTGTGGAGGCGGTCCGCCCCGAGTGGCGCTTACTGCACCGCTGGCGAGGGTCGGCATGGCATTTTTTTCACCCCTTTTTTTTTTTATTTTTGAGGCCGCAATCGTCGAAACTCGATTCAGCGCAAAGTTCAATACTCCGCAGACCAGAAATGTTGGTGTGTGTGTGTGTGTGTGTGAGTGTCACGGCGAGCATAGGGTTTATGTTAGTAGGCGGGACTGCTGGATGCAATAGTCACCTGCTAAATGGTCATTTGTTGCTTGTTATCTCGTCGAATTTTAACTCAGCACGGCAGCTACCATCTGCCAGATTTCATTGTGAGAATAACTTGTGTGTGATGATGTTTAATACCAGTGTTAACTGTCCCATAGGTTGATCTTAAAATTTGGCGAATTTAGTTTTTTTATTTTAGATCAATCTCGGTGAGAGGGTTTCTTTGTAAGACCTGGAGGGGATGGGGGGGAGTGCGGTTCTTACATTTAGAAATATGTGTATGTTGAAATAAGTTTCCCGTACCTGCCTCCTCCCCACCCTCTGATACATTTCGTGTACATAGTGCTGTACAAGTCTCCGATACATTTCGTGTACCCAACGCCGTACAAGTCTCACGGGAAGATGTTTATTAAGGTCTTACCGCTCAAAACATCTGGTGCTACTTTAGTACCGGCCATAACAAGATACTGGACACTCTTTCATCGGGGCACGTGCTGGTCATTTAGGAAAACTCTCCATTACAACCATCTACCCGCTCCCTCCATTCCTCTCTCCCCCACTATCCCTCCCATTCTCTTTTTAATGAAGTGGTGTGGGGGGGGGGAAATGTCTGATCGATGCCACGAATGGGAAAACTTCTCCCTAAGAGAGAGACACAAAATGTCTCTAACATGGATCTGTGACGTATTGTGTCTCCACGCCTGGCTGCACTCGGCTGCAGTTGTATTTCGTGTGTGCGCGCAGGCAGATGTACAACGTCATCACGCGGGCTAACAGTGTGTGAGAGTTTTTTTTTTTTTAATTTTAACTACAGCCTCAGATGGCACGAGCCCATTCAGTTTGAATGTTCACTTGTATAAAGTTATATGTCATGAATTATTTTATTTTGACTGGTGAATTGACAAAACTGGTGGATTTAGTCTCTTTGGTTTTGATGTTGAGTTGTATTACTTTCTAGGTTACGAGATAAAGTGGGGATTTTTTTTTTTAAATGAAATGTTGGTGCCACGAAGTGCTGAGTTTTGGTTGAATTAAAACGGAAATAATTCAACTGCTGCACATGTTGATGATGTAATAGAGCAAGACTTAGTGATACGGACTTTTTTTCTAAAATTATTATTTACTAGCTGTACCCTGCAAAACCTTTGCATAGAGTTAGGTTTTATCAGTAGGCTAGGTTATTTTTGGTTTCGGGCAGATCCGATTTTTCATGATTTTTATTACTATTGTTTACGTTTGACAATTTTAAACTGGAATACTGTTGTATTAATTCTTTACTTTCGATTTAACGCAGAACCCACACCGCTATTATTTATATAGATGTTATATGCTTGCTAGTTTACATGAATATTTTTAAAGGTTAACTCCATTCAAAATTGTTTTTTTTTTTTTCCCCATCCATCGCCAGGTGACCTTCCGCACTAGAATCTACCACTGTAATATAAACAGCCAAGGTGCAATATGTCTTGATATCCTCAAAGACAACTGGAGTCCAGCGTTAACAATCTCAAAGGTTACACACCTTTTTTATTTTTTTTTTAATAAGATCAAATAAAGGTGTTTCAATTTAATTTGTATATTTAAACACACAGACTCACTCACACATGTGGTAACGTAGATGGCCATGATAAAAAATCATTCTGATATATATTTTTTTTTAGTATTTGCCTTTGATGCTGTGAGCTCTAGATTTTGGGAAGTGAAGTCAGAGGTCAAGGATATCTCACTTCTTACACTTACAGTTTATTCCCCCATCCCCCCAGGGAGGCATAGGTTAATGGCCTCACCCCCTTCCCTCCCCCCCCCCACAGCTGTTTAAATCCTTGTCTGAGTCACTGATATAGAATGGGTGCATTGAATCACTTAACAACTTGCAAGCCCAGGTTAAAACAACAATTGGCCCTTTTATGGGGGGCCCTTAAAGTCCCAGTGCTCTCAAATATATGACCCTAGTGTTTGACTAGAGTCTAAACAGATTCATGAAATGAGATAACTTGAATTAATTTTGTTTTAAAATGTTTTAATTCAGATTTGTTAAGATATACTTTACTGAGTATAATATTTCTAAGAAAACATATTTTTATTGAGCATAATATTACTAAGAAAATCTATTTTATTGAGAATAATATTTCTAAGAAAACATTTTTTTTGTGTGCTTACTGTAGCCAACATAAATTATACATTAATAAATACTTCAATAAATGACTACAATTTTGAGGTGTGAATTGATGCTCACAGTTGTCAGACAAATGTCAATAATCAGGAAGATGTCTAATAACCACGTCTGTGTTTACCATTGCAGGTTCTTCTCTCAGTCTGCTCTCTGCTGACAGACTGTAATCCAGCCGACCCGCTGGTCGGCAGCATCGCCACACAGTATTTACAGAACCGCAAGGAGCATGACAGAGTGGCCCGAATGTGGACCAAAAGATTCGCGGCTGGACTCAACAGTTAGTTGATGGCTGTGCGGGTCTATCATTGTAGTTCTTTTCTTTAAATGGGGGAAAATTGGGGAATGGGAGGTTGGGGGGGGGGGGTAAAGATACAAGGAACTGTGACCAAAATGAGAGTCATTGAGACAGAGTGGAAGAATCCAGGTTGTGTAATTGGTTAGTGGTTTAATTATTTATCATTTTGGACTATGATGTGTATATACGTGTGTGAGAGGGTCTTTTATTTAAACACCGTTCGTTAGGCCATTGATGATGTGGCAGCAACGGACGAGACATAGCCAGTCAATAATACATTCATGTAAAGGATCTTTAGCCCAACATAAGCTGTATTTAGTTTGTCATGTGTATATATTGCAGACTTTGAAGTTGTCTTATTTGGGTTTTTCTTTGTTACTACCACTATCACTGTATGAAATATTATTATTATGTTCAGGAAATCAGGCTTATAGTAATTTATTTGGCTCATATACAATAATTTGCAAAATGTTAAATATATTAAATTCATTCATTGTTTCAACAGCTGGTTTTTTTTTATCAAATTTTGTTAATTGATTTATTATTTAACCAGTAAATGTTAATGGTAAAATGCTAATTTTAAGATTACAAAAAAAAAATAATAAATAACTAAGGAACTTTCAGTTTCTCATTTTAATATCAGATTAGTTCCAGAAGTTAGAATATCAGTTCCTTCTGCTAGAATATCAGTTCCTTCTTCTAGATTGTCAGTTCCTGCTGCTAGAATAAAATAACTTCTGGTCAATTAATCTCACATTACTTTGTGTTTAATTAATCTAGCTACACTTTTGAATGCAGGATACAAACCAGGTGACGAGTCCAGATGGTCCTGCATTTTTTTCAAGATCTCTGAAACACACAATTTGGCCGGATTCTGTTCCGAAAAATTCATTCTCATCCTATACTCCCACATTTAAAACAGAGCAGTCGATTGGTTTTTTTCAACTACAACACCATGTCATTTGTAGCAGGCCATATATATATATTATCAGTGTAGAATTCTAAACAAAAAAAAATGCAATGTCCGAACAGAGAACGGAAAAAAAAACATTTGGTGGCTTATTAATTACTTCTGTGTTTTCATTTTGTATGGAGACTACGTCCATTCATTTGGTGAATTTAATTTATTTTTTTTCCAACCTGAAATCAGTTGCTTATTATTATTTATTTTTTCTTTATTACCGTTCAGTTCTCATTTTGACTTACTGTGCAAGACCCGTGTCAAATTTATTATTTAAAAAAAACAAACAAAAAAAAAAGCACAATGGTTAAAATTTCATGTTGTTCTGTTTTTGTTTGTTATTTTTTAATTAGAGCTTTTTATGATTATGATCAAAGTTGTTTGTAATGGAGGACACAGCAATCGGTTGATTATTTAGTTTTAAATTAAGTCACAAGTTCTAAATGGGTCTCTGTGAGTTTGACAGTGGAACAAAGCTGATATATATATACAGTGTGCCAGTGAATGTGTTCTTTTTTTTTTCTTCTTCTAAACTATGTAAAAATAAATTCACTGTATGTACCATTCTGATGAACTTCTCATTTTTCAGTCCCATCTGCTCTGTAACATATATGTGTGTGCTTTCATATATATATGTGTGTGTTTCCTTTAATATATATATATATTGTGGATCCACATATTCATTTCCCCTGCACCCAGAGTAGAAAAGTGATACTTTATGATTACGCTAATTTATTGATTTATTGTTGTAGTTGTTTCCAAACAGTGCAGTGTTCATGTTTTTTTTTTAAATGTAATTGTATGATTGACCATATTTATAATAGTTAGTGTAATGAAGGCAGGTGTTTTGAGTGCCCCCCCCCCCCCATATTTAATTTTTTATTCTTTAATAATGTTGTTGTTTTTTTTTTGCACAGATGTAATCTTGTCATTGTCCCCCCCCTCCCCCTTCTCCGCCCTGCCCCCACCTTGGTGCTATGAAACTGTTTAAAAAAAAAAAAAGTTTCTGTAATTATTGTTGGACTTATTTCTTAAGTCTCTCTATTTCCATTTAGCCATTAGTTGGTATGTGTGTTCAATACATTAAGAAGGTTCCTGTGGATCAGCAATATAGGTTAGTGACTGCCCCTTTACTGGCGCCCGTCCCTATCAAATCAGATGCTGTAGAGGGGGGCCCTACATGTACTTAAAGCTCCCACATATCTCTTAAATGGTTCTGCCCCAGGACCCCCGAAAATCTTTTAAGACCGGCCCTGCTTACCTGTGTATACACCTGTTTTTAAAATGTCTCAAACACACAGTTTCCTGTGACTCATTTATCACACTTTGTTTTTTGCTTGTAGTGATGTTTGTTGCTTTCATTCATGTGGCCAAGTGTCATCTCAAAAGTCTGTTTGACCAACTTGGCAACAAATGCCAGTTGTTGTTTGTTTGTTTTTTATTTTTTTTTTTTTTTACTTCTTGTTGCAAGCATTTGTACAACATGAATTCAGGTAAATGCTTTTAAACAAATTTAATTATTTATCTAATTTATTGGCACATGAAAGATGTATTTTATCATTTTGATATATTTTTTTAATGGCCAATTTGTTAATCGGTGATTTATATTGGGGAAACAATCTGGCACCCATTCATATTTATTTTTTTTTGTATGTATAGATTTTTTTTTTTAATAAGCCGTTTAATTCTAGTTCTAGTGGTTGAAATAATAATTATGTCCATCGTCTTCATTAACCGACTGATTGGCTAATGTTGCGTTGTAATTATTTTTTTTATAAACCGTTTGATTCTAGTTCTAGTGGACGAAAAATAATTATGTCCATAATTAGATTCTGCAATGAATTTCATTAAATCATCTTCATCAACGAACTGATTGGCTAATGTTACATCATAATTATTTTTTTTTTTATTATTAAATTTAATCATTTAAAATGTGTACACAACACATTTTCACTTGACGGATGATTCATCGTTGAGCCAATAACTCACATAAACTTTATTGATGACTCTGTCCTCTACAGTGTATTGGAAAACTTTTTTTTTTTGAAACTAGTGCGTAACATGTCTTCTCTGGGAACAGATTACACCTGGTCATGTTCTCACTAATACATCAGATATCTAGGCAAGATAAATAATTAGAAAAACAAACATGCTGCCATTGTTTTTCTTCATTAAAACTTGCATTTTCAGTCCTATGAGAATTTTGATTCCTTGGCATTCATTTTTATTTTTTTGTCCTAACAGTTTTATGTACCCAGTACGGGCTTGACTTGTCCTATTGGCCTTTTTTTTTTTATCCCCAATGCTTCGTTGAATTTAAATGGTCATAAGGAAATATCTTTTTAGTTCAATGATTTGTATTTCAGTCACCATGATTTTTTTTTTGATACCTTGTTGTTATGTATTATAAATTATCTTACGAATTTAGTTGTGTTTTGTATTAAATGTCAGTTTATAGACATGCACTAAGCTTTTTCCTTTCCTCAATAAATTGATCGCCCTGCAGCATATAGTGATTTGGGATGAAAGAAAAAATTTTTCTTTGTTTATGAATGACAGTGTGATTATGTAAACAATGAGCTATGTTATGAAAATCCAAGTTTTTTTTTTTTACTTGTATGATGCCTATAAATAAATATATGATATATATATTATACATACAACTTGTGAACAAAATAAAAATAATTTAAAACAATATGCTGATGACTTTGCTCATTTATATAATTTCTAAACCAGAAAAAAAAAAATTTCTGATTATCAAACCTTCAAAATATACAACTGGTCTTTTTAAAGCAGATTTGAAGTTAGGCCTGAGGAATTTTTTTTTTTTTTTTTTAAAGAATTTAAGAGATTGGCTGATTTCTTGCAATGTCTCCTGGGGGAAAAAAATCATACACAAACTTTTAATTTTACTAATCTTGTTTATTGTCCTGTAACATTGTGTGAGCTGTAGAATGCACCACATCTGACCAATGACAACATTTATAAGCAATATGATCATAAAAAAACATGGTATAGCAATGAAAGCACTACAACTAGACAAAAATTGTACATGCTGGTAGATAACTTGATTCTCATTTGGAAACAAAGGCAAATTACATTCTTTTTCTGTCTTTAAAAAAAATTACTGCGGCCAGATAAAAATTTTGACTAAAGAAAACAAATAGGTTGCTTCATCTATAAATTAAAGGTGTCTTCTAAACAGTAACAAAAACCATATAGCTGACTATCACTAAAATTGGTTTTAACATGTAATGCCAATTGTAGCCTAAAAGATTCTGAAACTGAAAAATCTTTAAATTATTAATAACATCAAAAAATGAGGGGAAACGTATATTCCCTTTAATAAATGCAGAAGTTGTCAAGAGCACAGTTATGATGATTTCATTCATAAGAACAAACTGAATTAACGTAACTAAATAATTGATGCATAGAAACAAATATTTCAAAAGTAGCTAGCTATCTTAATATCAGTAGCCATATGGCTTCTGCCAGCAGTAAGTGTTGCTTGAAAACATCCCTGCCCAAAGCTAATAGGGGCAGATGAAGTGTAGGAGTCACCTGTTTCAGTATTGAAGGATTGTGTGGCTAGCACAACATCAAGCCGCCTTTACTTTCCACAATATTTGTCAGGTATCTATTTAAAGCTGGGTGGACTTGGGAACTTTTACCTTCCTGAGGTTCAAACCTGAGTCCCTCACTTCACACCATGCGACCACCCATTCCCCAAATCACTACATGTATATACTGGGTGACATTTCTTTTTTTAAAGTAACTCAGTTGGAACCTTGAATCTAAATAAACATCTGCGGTTGAGTAAGAAATATATGGTATAGTTAAAGACCTGGGTTGCAGTAAGCTACAGACAGAAGATTAAGGGGGAGGGTATATTTTTATTAGAATAAATTATTTTTTGTATTGAAAAATTTCAAATGACATTTTATTTTAATCACAAATGTCAACATTTTACATAATGATTGCAAAATTAGAGTTTTTGACAGCTTTTTCTAAAAATGTCATGAAGTATTGCATTTCACAATACTCAGACGAAAAAATATAAAAGCAAGACATTACACTTTTAACGTCTGATAGATTATTCAACCCACAAAAAGGTAGAAAAGATTATCTGGCTTTTTATTTTCAATCAAGAAACTGCAAAGTTCAATGAAATGCTTATACAGACAGAAATCAATACGCTTATGACAACAAACTCACACACACAATAACACTCATCCAACAGATGAAATAAAAAAATATGTGTACATATATATGTATATACCGTAATCAAAATTCATTTATCTAATTCAGAAAACAATCTACCCCCCCGACTCCCCCATTAAAAAAAAATATAAATTGCTGAATAAAGCAAGTTCATATTAAATGTAACAAAAAGTTCATTTTAAATGTGACAAAAAAAAATAAGCCCTTATTGCGAAATAGGTTGTTTAAATGAAAGTTTTATGCAGTTGAAAAAATTGCAATCAAAGCTATTTCACATCACTAAAATAAATGTTTAAAAAAGGTGATGACAAAGAAAAAAATTTTGAGCAGAATGCAGAATATTTAAATTATTCCGTTTCATTGACATTTCACAAAAAAAAAACTAACAAAAAAAAATCTATGAAATATTTAAAACCTGTCAGGCATGAAGATTAGTTGGCAACTGAACATTTTTATTAGTAAAAAAAAAAATTATAAAATATTCCCAAGCATTAATGTCACATAATAAATAGAAGTTATTTGAAATTCAAAAGCACTCTTAATACCACAACGACAGATATATTCCAGTTGAGGAACATTGAGATTTGAAAAAGTAAAACAACCTTGTATATTTTATTGATGACAATATAACTGGAAATATGAGTTTTAAAACCAAAAAAAAAACTTGTAACTATATACAAATTATACAGAAATAAAAAATGTATTAAAAGCGTAGAGAGGTAAATGAGTTGACAAGATGATTAAGATATTAGTTCAACTTATGAAGTGTTAAAAAAATTAATAAAAAAGTTGCGACACTGCTATAATAAAAATAAAACAAAAAATGATGAACCGAATGAAGAAATACTGGGGTTACTGAGGAAGCATACTGCAAGAATTGCCAACAAGTTAAAAAAAAATTTTTTTTTTTTTTTTTACTGAGACAGTAACATGAAGGTCAGTGACACATTCAATTGTAAAAGGTTGCAATACACCAATATGTACAGTTGACATATATTACCTGGGCAAGATTCATGCAGCAGATACTCAAAATGTGATGCCCAACTGACCAAATATAAGCAAATACATTTAATTCACGTCATATGTTTCAAATTGCTTTTTATTTCTACAAAAGAGTTCTTTTCTTAGTTTATTTATTTAACTTAAAAAAAAAAATTTTTTTGGTTTTTTTTTATGTTTCTTCAAATTTTTTTTTATTCGTTTCGTTGTTGTTTGTTTTTTTAAAACCAAGCCAACATTTTTAAAATTTAACAATTTAATAGCTACACTTAAACCACAGAAGAAGTATAAAATCAATACAAAGCATGATAGGTCTGAAAGTTGTATTGCTTTTGACACATAAGGAGGGGGGGGGGGTAATACAAGATCTTCAATTTAATGAGAAAAGACTAGATGTATGTTAGCTGATCAGTTTTAAGACAACCACCCCGTGCTAGAGTTGCTAGAAGGTGCAATGGTATGAAGAAAGATTTCTGAATCTACAGTGTGGCACTAAAAAAAACCAAACAAATAAAAGTAATAGGCATCACAAGAATAAGACCAACTCAGTTTCATTATCTGCGGTTACATAATGACAATCATAAAACAATATTGAGTTATCATTGTGTCTTTGCATTAAAACATTTTATAAAGGTTTCTTCCATAGAGTGAAAGCTACATAGTTTATTCTTGATTCTGAATATCTTTTTTTAGCCTTTTAACCTTTGCATCACATATTCTCGGATTCGAGAAAGTCACTATAGAAATAAAAGCTTGGTTAATTATTTCAGAACGGCAGAGTTATTCAAATACCGCAGCAATTTATAATTTAAAGGTCGGAGGAAAAAAAAAGGGAGTCATTTTTAGTTTTTTTTTTAACTTAAATCACAGTTAAAACAGTAGCCAATGTTAGGGATGAATGTTCGGATGTTTGTTTTTTGAAAACCACCTTTTGATCACCTCCAATAAAAAGAATCACAGAAATCACTTTGTGAATTAAATCTGAACCAGCAGAACTGTAAAGTACGGAGCAAGATATAGAAAAATTATTAGAATTGTGTTTTTTTTTTTAAGCTGTTGAACTTAGACCCACCTAGCTAGTCATTTAATTACTCCCATTAAACAGGGAATATTTCTCTCGGAGAGAGAAAACTAAAAACAAAGTTAAGATATGAAATTTGTTAAGAAATATGAGCATTTTAGATTTTTTGTACGGCTCATATAAATTTCCTTGCATTAGTGTCACATAGTAAATAGAATATAACTGTAATTCAAAAGAACTCTTAAAAGCCACAATGACAGATACATTCAGTTAATAACAGAGATTTTTTCAAAGTAAAGTTCCTATTGAGATATTTTATCTCTGTATCTTATACCAATAAAAATATATCTTCAGGTATTCTTAGAATCTTCAAGCAAAAAAAAAAAAAAGAAATAACATAAATAAACATTTATTATGGGAACTAAAAAGTTACATATAAATTTATAAAATATCATCTGTTCTATTTATAGCACAATTTTGTCAGTCTGAGAAAAGAACCAAGCCTTTAAGTTTCAATAAAAATCTTGAAAAAACTGAACATAATAAGAACGGTAATATGGCGCTACACACAAGTTGATCAATGTCAGAAGCCTACTCCGTCAAGTGAACATGTGTTGTGTACACATTTTAAATGTAAAAATCTACAACCTTTGAAAAGTGCAACAATTTATTTTTTTTTTTTAATTTATTATAATAGTGGAGTTGATTGAACCAAATTACAAACTTTGAAACTGCTTTGAAGATCTAAGATGTAAAAAAAAAAATATATATATATACACATTTAGTGATCATATTGACAATTAATCATAACCTCTGAGTTCTGGAAAACTTGCACCCATAAATATACACACTTGATAAAAACAAACACACCTGTGTGCTAATGTACAGTTTCAGGTTGTGAGAAGAAGAAAACAAAATAGCTTTTTTTTAATAAAGGTGGAATTTGAAAAATAATTAAAAAAAAAAACTCTTGGATTAAATGAAAGGGTTAACTCACAGTATGAGATGAAAGCAAAAGATATGACTAGTGAAATTTTACTTTGTGAAGTTCTGGAGTAGATTCAGAGGAATCGTGATACACCACTAGGTGTTCCACCACACATCATTCACACCCTGATCTGGGGCTAGCCAATGGGATTCTTATAAAAAAATCCAAAATCTAGTCCAGGGGTAAACCCAAACATTGGCTGCTCTGACCCTGACACCCCCCCCCCACCATCTCAGAAAATAAATTAAGATTTTAAAAAAATATATAAATGTTAACACAATTAAAAATGACTTAGAAGCATGTAATTACAGCATCCGTTGTTGCCCGTCACGCACACACACACACACAGCACGGAGGTGAAACCAAAATAGTTGAGCAGGAGGAGGTCAAGAGAGAATGGCCTTTGGCCGATGCCGCGCCCACAAGTGATTATCCAGAGAGGCGATTCTCCTGCGGTTCTTTCTATGCCAAAGCCTGAGCTTGTCTTCACAAACACTTGACAGAGCCTGTGCATTGGAGGATGAAAATTTTTGATGAGCACAAAAGCCTAATGTTTGGTACTAAGTTGTGGTATTGCTGCATAATGTTTAGTACTAAGTTGTGGTATTGCTGCATAATTATTCTAATAATTAACACCCCCTTCCTCCCTTAAATGATGTTCCTATACAAATGGTATTTTATCTCTTGATCTTTTATTAAATCTTTTTCCACTACTAGAACAGGTCAGGGGACGGATGGTTGTGTGGTAAAGCCCACGACAGCCAACCTGAGGGCCACTGGTTCGATCCCCAGTGAGAACCAATGGACTTTCAGGTCATGGTTTAAGTCCCTGCTTTATCTCCCGTGGTGCCTCCATGGCCATTGCACTATCGGCCAGTTTAAAACATAAAAAGTAAGTTTTAACTGTCATATTCATCCATGCAATAAAATCAAAGCTGACCTCCAGTTTTAAAGCTCTCTCCTTATCTAACGGCTCAGGGGGGTAGACAATGTCATGTGCATCAGCCAGAGCCCGAAGATCAAAGTAATACTTGGCGTACACGCTGGAGGGCACATTGATGTTAAACTGCAGGAGTTCTAGGACTTGGCGCTCAAGCTCATTCCTGTAAACATGAAGAGATCTTTTTTAAAGAAGAAAAAAAAAATGCGCCTTAAATTTCATGACAGATTTGAATATTTTTAGACCAAAAAAAAAAATGGTACAGCAGCATAGATGAAACTTTTTAAGCAAGACACAGACGTCTTGAAATATTCGTCAATAATGCAGATAATCATCATCTTACTAAATGCATCAGGTATGCAAGTAGGAACATTTTTTTACATTTTTGATATAACTTTCAATAAAAGGCAAAAATTAGGTTGTTTCACTTCAATCTAGGGGAATAACTAGTCATTATTCAAAAAGATCGCCGAGGAATAAGAAAGTCTCCTTTCTGATATTAACTTTCATAATATTATAAGCCAAGAGCCAATTAATATTTTTTTTTAACTTAATGTAAACAGTTTTTCGCTTTAAGGTTCAGATGTTCACTAAAGGCCCTTCATCAACTGATGTGTTTCTTTGTGAGGTTAAGTCTGGCTTCCATCAAATGGAGTTTTTTATATTTTTTTTTAATTTTTCACCAAACAAAATCTTGTTAAATTAAATTGATAGTGTCGCTCTTTACAGTAGTTTATACTGTGAGAAAAATCAAAATGTGGCCCTCTTGCATGGTCACACACCCCGCCCCCCCGAAACACAGAATGTATATTTAACAGAATGCACATCCTCGATTTATTTGATTTTTTTTCCAACCACCCCCATATTTGTGAACTCACTGAGACTGATGAGAGGGTCAGTGTTTATCAAACATCTTATAATCCACCACTGAAAAGAATGTAAGTTAGTTATCCCGAAGACCCAGCTGACATTTTTATTAGCAATCTATCATTCATTCATTCATGGTGGTTATTTTAAATTGACACGGTTGTTTCAGATTTCTTTGTTTTTTTTTATTACTCATTATTTCTTCTTTACGTTCTTCTTTATAATACAACATTTTATATTGAAGTACTACACTGTTAGTATTTCAAATCAAACATTACTAAAGATATAATTATTTAAAGAACCTATCTTAATACATGTACTTGTGAATATTGAAATATATTGAGGCTTTTTAATACTTTAAATCTAATTGATGACTTTTTCTTTCATATTTTTTTGCTACCAAAAGAAAAAAAACAGAAGTTTTACTATTGGTGAAATGGTGTAATGGTGAAAGTCCCTGGCTACAAGAAAGCCAATATCACTAACAATGGTCAATTTTAGTAGATTTAGAAGACTTTAAATAGCGATTGCGCATTCTGTGTAATATATATTCTCTGCCCCCATCACACTGTAACCTGCATTGACAGTCAATCTTAGAGCCACAGGTCTCCGGAGATTGTTAAGATGACCACTCACATGTCATCCACTTGAATGTCTTTGAGGATCTGACAAAAGTCCACATTCCATACAGCCTGGTCATCCCAAACTTTAGAGGCAAGGATAATAGCACCAAGTACCATTCTTTTCCAATTGCCTGGATTGATGTCAATTTCTGAATATGTTAACAAGCGTTCCAGATAAACCTAAAAGAAAGTTTTTTAAAAGGCTATGTATTATTCATTTAACAAACATTTTTAAACCTGTCAAACAATTATTGAAACCCCCCTGGCAATAAATGGGTCTGTGAGGCATTCACTTTGGTGAGACTTGCCTAACTAGTTTTAATTTTTTTACACAATCAGATATTTATACACTAAGAAACTTTATGTTTACATTTAAGCTAAAGTGAGTACTATATTGATATGGAATGGAAAGAGTCAGCATGACTCTGTGCCATTCCAAAAGGCGAAAAACAAAACTCACCAATGTAACGATGGCACATTCAGCTGTAAGTTGAGCAGCGTTGAAAAGGTTACGAACAAAACGGTATATGACTTTGTGTTCCGGGTCCCTTTTTTGGTAGTCTTCAGGCACAGGATCTTTCTAATAAAAGAACATTTAGCCTTTAACAAAAAAGCTTAATTACATCATTAAACATGTCCAATAATGTTAAACCAACAACTATGGTTTTTTTAAGATCACTGTTGATTTGTCAGTTTAAAGATAATTATGATAGAAACAGGAAAAAAAGGACATCTACTGAAAGAGGGTGTGCTTTTTCATCAAATATCTGCAAAACATTGGGTTCTAACGCTGCCAAGCTTTGCTCCTTCTCCTCATCTGGCGGGTTCCTGTTTCGGATGTGAAAGAAAATGGCTAATGCTACCGACTTGATGGTGGTCTTCAAGTTGGGCTGTGAGACAGTTGAGTCATCCATGTAGATGGTGGAGCAGGAGCTGAACTTGCGCAGCTGGCCATATTCATCAATCTAGACGAAAATGAAGTAAAAAAAAAAATAACCAAGTGAATGCCAGAGATTCTATCAGCCCCCTATAAAATACTCAGTACTCTCAAGAACATCACTGCTACCCCCATTAGGGGTAAATTCACGGACCCCCAAGCATAGCGCGCCTGCATCTGTATCAGGTGAACTCCACTGAATCTACCCCAGTGACCCACGGGCCATATGTTACCCACCCTTGCTATAGGAGAATCTTTATGTTACTTACATGATGCCGGTGTCCTGAATGTGTTACGACCATCTGACTTCTTCTTCTCAAACGGTTGTCTAAAAATAGAAAACATTGAGAAATAAATTTACAATGTATCCTGAAAAAAAAGTTCAATTTTAGGGCTGAATAATGTTAATGATCAGAAGACATGTAAATATTTTTTTTAAAATACACTTCATTCTAATAAGTTCGGGAATGCTTAGTAATTTAAAGATAGGAAAAAAAAAAAAAAATTGTATCAGCTTAAATAACTTAAGCTTATAGCTAAGAGTGAATGGAAAATTAGAAAATTATTTCTATAAAGGGTAAAGTTTTACTATGACACAACAATAAAAATTAGTGTAAAATGTGTACTTTATATATAAAAATCAGAACTAACGTCTTTGAATTTCAGATTCAGATCTAGCAGAAAAAATTGGTTTTGCAGCAGGATGACTGGAAGGATCTTGATCACTATCTGGAACAATGAGAATTCAACAAATGTACATTGCAAACCCTTGTTCTACACTTGTAAATAAAAAAAAATAGAAACTGTAAATGAACTAAAGTACAAAAACAAAACGTTGGCTCTAACAATGAACATAATTTTTTAAAAAAAAACGTGCTAGTTCCGATTTCTACTCTGCCGTTTACCAGTTATTACCTTCAGGCTCACGTTCACTGATATGAGGCACTCCACCTGACACTGGTGGAGGAGGCTGTGGTATGTTGGGGCCCTCTTCAACCACCGGCAATCCTGACTGCTGTTGATAGATGTACTGATCACTTTTCTTCGTACGGTTTTTTGGACTGTGGTACACACAGCAAGAGTTTTTGTTCCCCATGATAATTTACTAATCCTTTTTTTTTTTGTCAATTGTTAAAAAAATATTAGCTAACAATATCAGCAAACATGAATTTTAGCAAGTTCCCGAGAGGAATTTTTTGAGGAAATCTATGAGCCATCCATTATAGTTCTTAAACTGAGGACCATTGTCGATATAGTCATTTGATATGTTCCAGACTCTTCTTTAGATCAAGATCGTTTTTCTGAATCTTAATGCACCCACCCTTAGGTGTCCTGAGAAAAGAAACACATGGGGAGAAAAATTATTATACAGAGCATTATTTTCTGTATAAGTTAAGATGGATTATATAAACATTACATTCACATCAATTAACTCTACAAATGACACTGCCTTAGATACAAGTATATTATTAAAGTGCATAATACTTGTTGAGCGGTGTGGGATTTTAATTGTTGAAACAATATTTTGATTCGTTTACCATAACACTAAACCTTAAACACCCCCCCCCCCCCAGTTAAAATGAACTGGTGGACCTAAGAAGAATAGTTTGTCAGTTATTATATAATCTAAAATTTTAAAATGCCATTCCCATCCCCCACTGAAAACTACTTGATGAAAAATAAAAGTTATGGCACTAATTAACTTCATCATTACATTTATTTACTTATTATATCAGCTTAATATAAATTCATAAGATTATTAATTGACAATATGACCACAGATATGCTATTAACATAACTCAAAAGATAATAAGGAAATGGTAAAAATATGTAATTGTAATTTATGTACATAATAAATTGTCAACTACTACAATCCAAGCAATTCTAACTGAACATTTGAAATATGTTTTATTTTGGTTAGTTTATGTTGTACTAAATGTGATGAATTTCTGGGTAAAAAAGTATGTTAACATCAGCAGCAGTCAAGTACAAAAATGCAAGGAAAAAAGAAAAGTTGCTGCAACCACATAGATCACTTGAGGTTAATATGTCTGTTATGACTACAGTTACAGACATGGTAGCCTATACTATAGTACTGTCTTAATTCTTAAGTGTAGCAACTCAAAAATCATATCAATGAGAATAGAAAAGAATGACATGGGAATTGCCCAGCTCAGATTGAATATAGTATATACAGGCTTACAGTTTTTTCTTAGTAGACTTATACAATTGAAAATAAATTTAACACTTTCCTGATCCTGGGCCTGGCTATTATTAACTATAAAATGAAAAAATTATTTTTTTATTTGGAAATACAGCTTTGCCTTGGCTTAACTTAGTATAACAGTATGAAAAAGAAAATGCATACAATATAACAGCCTAAACATAAAGCCTAAAGCAATGTAGCCAATCCAGACATTTTTATCCCACCCAACCTAACACTGTCAAAGAATTTGTTTTCAGATCATTTGTGCTTTACTAATAGTGTAATTACTGTCAATTAGTGCTACAGCCGACACAGATATCACAGTAATATGCATGGGAAGAAAAAGTTTTTTAAAGGGAACAATGAATAAGAAATGTAGTACTCTAAGAAAACTCCATGGATAAACAATTATTTTTTCTCACTTTTAATATCTTACTTTATTAAATATACACCGGTGGAGAGCGGAAATACATCTCAACCATTTTGGAAGATGAAGTAAAGAAGAGTTCCGTTAAAGATCACTTGCCACTGGCCAGATCATGACTATCTTCTGAACACATTCTTTATTGCTAATGCTAATCAGACTAATTAATTTTTTTAAAATCACAAATAATTCTCACCTTCATTATGACTGTTAATTAACTCCTCATAAAATATCTTTATTCAGTTATGTTTTTACATTCTTGAAAAATGTCGTAGCAGACATAAAATTCACTTTTCTACGAGCGCAGTTCCATACTTTGGGCTTGGCTGAAATTGGCCTGTTATTGGAAAATGTGACCAATTTGTTACGTTCGCTGAGAATTGACCCGCGTTATTGGCAATGTACATAACATGTATACAGAATCAATTTATAAACAATAAACAACATTAGATTGTTGAGTTTGTTTAAGATGAAATTGTGGGATAAGACATAATCAATCAAAGCATAATTTGTTTTCTTATCTCAAAGTATTGTGAGAATTCGGAAATATTACATATAAATATGTAATAATCTCATCAAGGAATCAATTCAAGCCGTATGTATTATCTTTAGTTTAAGACTTAAGTTTTCTGTAGCTACTGTAGGTGTTATCATTATTGATGGGACATTATGACTTTCACTTTCGTACCTTATGTCATTTCGATATATCCAAAATTTTGATGTTGAATAGATAAATCATGGAACTATTTTCTGATGAGACTGATAACAATTGTCATTCTTTATCCCTGGCTAAAACTAAAAGAGTGTGTTTAACTATTTCTATTAATACTATTATTGCTAAATTAAATCAGTAAAAGTAATAAAACTAAGGACAATGTCATATTTTTCAAATCCATTTATCGTTAGACTTGACCATTGGTCAAGTAAGGTCATAGATGGATATCTCATACTTTGTGTTATTATGATTAACAAAAATGTAAACATTAAATCAGTTCAAGATACTGACTCATACTGAGATAAGTCAATTGTTATGTTTTCTATCAGAAACATTTTTCATTTAAAAAATTATTCAATTAAGTTTAGCCAGTGTTGGCAGCACTATTTTCATAAGTACCTGTTGTTAGCCTGCTTAGATTCTAGAAATAATGTATCTACATTGTTTGGTCTCTTACTCTAAATGATATAAGTCTAAAATTCAAGAAAAAATTTATTATAATAAATTAATGACCTTTAGGTAATGTTCTAATTAGTTATCAATATGAATCATATGATATTTAGCCTTACATATATATGCCAGTTAAACTAAAAGTTCTATCATTAAACTAAACTGCTGTGATCTAATCTGTGCACAAATAATTATTAACCTCATATTATATTTAGAAGGATTAATAATGTTGCTGTGATAGATATATATATATATATATATCACTAATAAAAATACTTGGCTAGCTTAAATGATTTGTAAGTAGACCTATTCTTTTTTTTCCCCCAAATGTATAAGTGCAGACTTTTTTCTCTTTTTATTAAATTTAGTCACACATTCTTCATGTGAAAACTCAAAAGGCTACCATGAACTCACAGTAATATGCAGTGGATAAATAAGACTCAGTTCGATGGGCAGGTAAAAACTGCTGGGCTGGAAAAGCCAATGCAGTGGAAGACTGGCTCAGTCAGTTTTGACTACGATGCAGACTCTGACACCTGGAAAGTAAAATTGTTTTTCAAAGTCAATCCTAATCGAGTATCACATGAAATTCTGGTAAGATTTTTTTGTTTTCATCTCAATTATGGTTTGAAGTCTAAAAATTATCTAAGAGGCTGATAAACTTTAACACTTACAAATATTTTATAGATCAAACGATCTGTGACGCTGTCTTTAAAATGTGGACGTCTCATTGTTGATGACAAAAATGGTAAAGGAATCCATATAAAGTTGACCAACAATGATACAGCAACTGCTAGAGCGTTAATCTCACAGATTCAAAAGTCAGGTAATCAGTGCTTGAAAAATATATATTAATGCCTCATATATTAATTTTTTTTTTTTTTTATTATTTTTTTCACAACTTTATTTGTATAGGAAAAAAAATAAAATAAAGAGACTCTCTCTCAGCTATCCAAAAAAAAAGGGGAGGGAGGAAAAACAAAAAAACAAGATGGAATTAACATTCTTTATCCTTGTTGTCCCCCCTACCATTAAAAATCTCCTTATTATTCCAAAACCTTGTTTAAATTTTTTTTTATATATAATTTATTATCTAAGCATACACAGTCAGATAAATTATGAGCCTGGTGGTTTGAAGTCTACTGTTCATTTTTAAATGGATATTATTTTATTACCTTTCTCTTGTAATTTACATCCTTACAAATACTTGTTCCATGAAAGATTATTAAAATGTATTTGTTTATTTTACTTAATTGTAAACTCACAGAGCCACCCACTCAAAATCACAACAAGGCAGAAGTTGGGATAACACTAAAGTCATCTACATTGAGCCGAAAGGGTTGTGAGAATGTCAGCCCTTCAGACCCCACATCTTTATTACTATCCAACAGTGATAGGTAAAGCAATCTTATTATCCTAAGTGAAATTATGATTTTATAATATTTTTTTTACCTCTTCTTTGTTCTTTCAACTGAGGCCTGGGGGACTTTTGAATTCGGATTCCCCCCCTCCTCCCAGCCTAGGTATGCCTCTGCATTCCCTGCATGTTTTGTATCATTTAAACCAATCTCCCCCTTTACAGCATAGGTGTTCTTGCTCTTATCTTACCTTGGGGGACCATTCCATATTTCCTGGGCCTGTTTTGTGACAGTATCACATGTATGAACTCTCTCTCTCTCTCTCTGAGCTCTTTCAGTGTTTCTGGGAGCATAGACTTAGTCTCTCGAGTCTTGTGAGATGAAACTTGTGTTGTTGTCCATACAGGCCCATGGTCTGCAAGCTACCTGATTGGTCCACCTTGTTAGAGCCTGTCCTCTGGTTCATATTTTCTACCGCAGTTCATTCTTGGTGGAATCAAGTTTGGCCAAACATCTTTACTGACCATTATCCTGACTTGAGAAACCACAGACTTTGTTTTTTGATTTGAGTGACATATTTGTCCTCATTTTCTTTCCTTTATTTTCTTGACTAGTGAGTGCTTGTTTTTTTGTAGATATGCTTAAATGATTAGATAATTTATTTATTGTTGTTATTTTTTATTCAGTTTTAATTTAGACATGTTTTTTTTTAAGATTTTTACAATTAAATATATATTTTTTTTAACCATCAAGAAATTCAAACTCTCTTAATTTTAATACTTGTCACACTCACTCTTCACCACTGAAAACAGGTTTCAAAACAAGACACCCAAGCATGGCACATCTATTGTGCAGAATCAACCAGCTAAAACTAATGCCAGTGACCAGGCCAATCATAGACAAAATGGACCTGAAGTTGGTAACAAAAATAGATTGTCCACTTGGGAGGAAAGCATGGAAGAGGAGACAACTCCTGGAAAGTTTACTGGGTGAGTTTTGGGACAGGAATTGCATCTTTGCATTACTTAAATTTTATCTGAAGAGAACAAACATCATGGTTTCGGGTACAAAGTTTTAGTCATTGTTACTATTAAGAAATGATAAACAATAGTTTTTAAATGACAGTGATGCAGAACTATGAATGGTGAGCCTAATGCGGAAATACATGTAGTATGTTCAATAAAACATGTAAATAACAATATCACCACATTTTGAATCTTATTTTTTAGAATTAAAGCAAGCATGTGCTTTTTTTTTTTAAATATCTCTTAACTACTTTAAGGGGCCATTCTCATTTTACATAATGCTCATATTATTGGAAAAATTATTCTTATCACTTAATAGCACTGTTTAACTAAATTGAGGGAAGTTTTAAAAATAGTTTTAGTGTGCCGTGATATGACAAAGGTTGCAGTGCACTGGTTTAGAGTACACTTAAATTTATAAATGTGTTCTATTTAATAATTATTAGGTTTTAAATGTTTTTTTTATTTCATTGTTAAATGCTTATTGCTCAGCTAATTTGTACAAAGTAAATAAGTTTTTTTAGAATTTCAAAAGTTGTGTGTTTTTTTTTTTGGTGTGAAATATGTGTTGTATTTGTAATTTCTAAAGTGCGTCATACATTATTTTTCAGCATGAAGGACATTTCTAAACGGTAAGGTTAATAATAGATATTAAATACTTTTTTAAAAGATTATCATTAATTTTTATTGTTGTACGCTTGTAAAGCTTGAGAATCTCTATGTATCGTACAAAAGTATTATTATACTTTTCTTAAAGTTACAGAAAACAACACCATAGTGTTATTCTCATTTAATTTGTAATATAAAATATTAGCCAAGTGACATAAACCAATTAATTGGTTTTTTATAACCAATAAACTTTAACAGTTTTATTTTCAATATGATAAAATGTTTTCTCACTTATTAAATTCAATCTTAACAAAATTCTAATTTGGCTAAAGTCATTTGCTTTTAAAAAATAATCGGTAGGGTAAATTTTGTTTCTGTTGCTTAAGTTCCCTTAAGCCCCTAAGGGCTCATCAGGGCAGATGAAGTGTAGAATTCATCTATTTCAGTAACCTCAGCAATTAAAGGGATTTTGTGGTAGAATTCATCTATTTCAATAACCTCAGCAATTAAAGGGATTTTGTGGTAAGCCACCTTTACCCTCCCCAGCTGAAAGTCGGATACCCATTTTAAGTTATTATTGGTGCGTCACAACAGTATTTTCATTTTGTGTAATTGTAGGATATATTAGATGGGAGGTAGCCATGCATGTCGTTCTTCAGTCAAGCAAAAATTCCTTTATCAAACCTATACAGACCACAGGGGTGAGATGTTGTAGAGTTTACATTTTTCTTCAGCCACGTCATTCTCTGATATTGTTGCTAGTACAATGCCCAGCTGTAGCATTCTCGGTGATAGTGTTGCTAGTACAATGCCTAGCTGTAGCATTCTCGGTGAAAGTGTTGCTAGTGCAATTTCCAGTTGTATTTGCTTTCCTCAACAAATGTCCGGTCCCAATTTTTAATCTGGGTGGAGTAAGATACATCATTTGAACAAGCACTCATTGGGGGGCTACAACCCAAGACATTCTACGCTGCCTTCCTTGTACCCATTCCGGAAATTCTTTGATCAGTGTCAGGCTCCTGATAATCTATGAAAAAATAAATATGGGAGGCCTACATCAACTGCCAAGGGGATTTAATTTAGATCATGGTAAGCTCTCCCCAGCTTATGCTCACATAAAATGGTCCAAAAAAATTTTTTTTTACCATCTCCATACTTTTTTTTTTGTCCTTAACATGGTACATACACTTTTTTTTTTTATTTGATTATTATTCTTCGTCATTCATTTGAATAAAGTGTCATTTAGCTAGTTCAAGTAAGAAATTCATTCATTCCCAATGTCAGAAAATTGCTCAGAAACATTTTTTTGTCCCTTATTGTAGTAATGTAAGTGACCAGATTTTACCTGGGCTCATATCATATTTACTCCATGTTAATAAAGTTTTTGTCATGCAAATTTATGTTCTGTATGCAGAGCAACTCCAATTCATAATGGCCATGAAGCAACCAGCAGACTCGGAACCAAAAGATTCTATGGATCCATGGGCACTCAGACTTCTGACCATTCTAGTCGGTGAGTAGTCTTAGATCCTATAAACTATTTATGGGACTGTTTTTGCAGTGCCCTACTCTCATCCCCACAATGGCCTTGGAGGCACCATGGGAGACATAGCGGGGTCTTAAGCCATGACCTGAAATATACATGGGTCCATATCAAAGATCAAAACAGTGTTCCTCAGGTCGACAGTTGAGCGCTTTACCACACGGCCATCCGTCATAGAAATGTAGAATTCACCTTTTTCAGTAACCTTGGCATATGAAGTGATTGTGTGGTGAGGTAAAAGTCCAACACCTTTACACCCCCAACTTAAAGTCAGGTACCCTTTGAAAGCCAGGTGGACTTGGGGGACTTAGGACCTGAACAAAAATCCCAAGGTTCTCACTGAGGTTCAAACCCAGGACTCTCCGGTCAACAGTCGAGCATTCTACACCGCACGACCACCCGTCCTACCTAGTCGGTGAGTACTTTGTGGATTAATATCATTACTGGAAATAAAAACCTGTTATCAAACTAAGTCTGTTCTTATGAAAATCAAGGGGAAAAATTTCTTAGCTGAATATGTCATTTAAACCTATATAGTTTTGAGCTATTTTACAAAATTAAATGAAAAAAAAACAGTATAAATTGTTCATATTCTTGGTGGAGACAATGGAAAATTACAGAGAACAAGTGTAAGCTAGACGAGCTGTATTTCTTATCTCTAATAAGTAGCTGAGGCTTGTAACATAAAGCTGATAATGAAGATCTTATAAAATGGAGGGCCCACCTGGTGGGGGGGGGAGGCACGAGTTAAGTCAGGGCTTACAGAGCGATAAGGGAACTAATTCTGGCTCTACCAGGATGAGCTATTCAAAACCCTAACCTACAACAGGCATGCCGGTCTCACATCCAAAGCACCTGAAGGGTCATCTCCACAGGATACATATATATCATTACACAAAGTGCATCACTATTTAAAAAGTCCTCTACCAATTAGTTTAAAAAATTCCGCCAATTGTGGTGTTTTTCTTTTTATAATAATGTAGTACCTAATTTATAACGCAGTGGCTACGGTTCGGTCCGACCGAACGCATATTTTTTTTTTTTCGGGTACCAGCCTTACTTATTATTGCATAGCGGCCAAGTCGCTGCACTGAACTATATAACAACATAATTTATTTTTTTTTTCAGAATATTTATTTTCAGGATTAGGGTTAGGGATAGGGTTAGAGATAGGGTTAGGGATAGGGTTAGGGTTAGGGTGTGGAGCAATATTATCTATGGCTGGTATACTAAGTAAAAAAAAATACGGGTCCGGTCGGACCGAACCGTAGCCACTGCCAATTTATAATGGTACACAATAGTATACACATGGCATCTTTTTTGGGAAAATCAATTTAAATTGGCGACAAAGCGTACTGTTCAATTTATATTTTGTGGTCACCCCTGATCTGTTACAGCTTCTGGTGAGTCATTTTTTAAAAACCCAACTTCAGATCTGGTGTTTTATATAATTATATCTGCTATTTATGGCTGGTACAGTTCATATACACCACCTCTTCTCTTTTTTTCTACACCCCCTCTCCCTCCCTCCCCACACACACACAAACCCCTTTTTCTCTTATAACCTCACCCCACCCAGCACATACTCTGGTTTAGTGCTGAGCAGGAAAAAAAATGTGCATTTTACAGAGGTTATTTATTTGTTTTTGTTCACTGTAAATTATTAGTTGCTCTATTAACCTGTGTGCCCTTAGTTTATGCCAATGACTTGTACTCAGCTCAGTTTTTTTTTTTCTGTGTTGTTTTTGTGACACTTATTTTGTGTTTTTTGGCTGTGTTGTTTCTTGGTGAGTTTATCCTGAGCTCAGACCAGTCAAGTGTGTTGGACAGTAGTTGTCTTTACTTCATTGTGTCAACTACTTGGAGATAAATTAAACTTGATTCATTCAGAGATAGAAACTTGGACCTGTGCATTTGCCAACATTTGTCTCTATTTGGGAGGATACACTTTCTGAGGAGTTCTATTGGTGTAAAATACTATTGTGACTGGTTTCTTCTACAGAAGATCGGGAAACAGTTCTGTTCCCAACACCCCCACCACTGACCAGAGCCCTAGGCTGAAAAGGGCCAGACTTACCTCTGACACTGAGGGCTACAATTCTTCACCCTCACTGACTTTGGCTGGAAATCAAAGCCGCTGCAAGATGCCAGCCATTCGGGTGCCGGATTCACTCAGGCTGTCAGACTCACCTCAAAAGGATGAAGTACCTAAAACTTCTGAAGTGGTACATAAACAAACTTCCGAAGATGAGCATAACCAAACGTCCGAGGCTTGCGGCTCTGCTGACAGTACGGTTGGGTGAGTGGATCAACATTTAAAAAATAGAAAAATTCATTGTAGAAAAAAATGCTGAAGTTTTTTTTAAATATAAAAATGTGACATTTCATTTTCCTTTTCATCAATTGAAAATTTAAATATAGTTTTAAGTTTTTTTTATCAAACATTCATTACTGTCATTACTGGTTTTATTAATATAAATATCAACGTTTAACAGGTTTGATAACCTTGGGAACACTTGTTTTATGAATTCACCGCTTCAGTGTTTGTCCTCGCTCGAGCCTCTGTCTATAGACTTCCAGTCGGCAGTCTTAGAATATGGTTCAGATCTGAGGTCCTCGTCAGTGACAAGGTAAACAAATTTTTTATTAGATTTTAAAAAGAAAATTTTAATCTATTTCATTTGTATAACTGTTACATCTTATGGGGAGATAAGGAAAGGTTCGTTTTTTTCTTCCGATCACAGGCTTTTATACCTGCTTATGAAAGATGTTCGCAAACAGAATGTTTGTCCTGATAGAGTGCGGCAAATTCTTGTCAAGCTTAGGCATGATATTAATGGGAAATTTGCTTTCAATACCCAGCAGGTTTGTTTTATGACAGTATAAATTTGTATAAATTTACATGTACATGTCTTTTAATCGTTTTTTTTTCATTGTGCCATTATTGATTCATTGTAATGAAGGATGCACACGAGCTGCTAGCTGAACTCTTAGATCGCACAGATGAGGAGATGAAGAGTGTCATGCGAGACAGAGACCCACATTCTGCAGCAGGAGATGCATCATCCACTGGAGCAGCTTCATCCTCAAAGAGTGTGTTTACTTCTAGTGGCACCCCAATTGAAACAAATTTCATGTGGTTCTACAAAACGTCATTTTTTTTCCATGAGTAAGTTTTTTTTTGTTTTTTTTTATCACAAAATTTGCAGATTAATTACATAGCCACCTTCAGCTGAATAAATATGGCTAATATCAGCGTACATATAATACTTGAAAATGTATGTTTGCATTAGTACATTAGCTTTCAAGGAGTTGATCATGTGTATTTCATTGTAACAAATTTCATAATTGCTTATTTCTTTTTGATAGAGACATTAAAAGCCAATCAGAACATAAAATACATGTTAGCTCTTAAACCTTTTAATTTTTCAGAATAAGAAAGAATAAACAATGTTTAAATTTTTTTTTTTAAACTTTCATTTATGAAATTGTTGCAGATGTAAAACAGAGGTGACTTCTCAGCAAGAAGAAAGGGATACAACTCTAATGCTGGCCCTTGACTCAGACAAGTAAGTTGTGGTACTTGTATTTCATTAGCGCAGTGTTAGATACATAAGCTGGTCTGTGAATGGAAAAATTTTCTACAACAGAGACAGCAGCTTGCAAGACTGCATTGACAGATATTTTGAGTCATCCGAAGTGGACATGAGGTGTGAGAAATGTGGGAAAGAGGAAAAGGCAACAATGACTAGAAAAATTGTCAGACGGCCGAGGTATATACATTAGTTCTCTCTCTCACTCTCTCTCTCTCTCCCCTACCTCCCTCCCTCCCCCCCCCCTTTTCCTCCAGCTACCACAACTTTTGATCACTTTTATATATTTTGTATGTTAGTCAGAGGACTTAAAAAATAAAATTTAATAGTTTATTTTTTTGGCAATGGAGCATAAATATGTTAAATTTGTGTGTTTTCATTGAAAGCTATCTTTTGATTTTCTTATTCTTAAGATATTCTTATATTTAGGTTAGAATGTTTACATTTAGGTAAGAATATGTTTACATTTTGGTTAGAATTTGTTTACATTAGTTCATTGTTACTTGTTACTAACACAATGTCAAGCCTGCTTTAGTTAAGCTCATGGGCAATTTTCAGTCCTCCGAAAGTTGAGTGCGGTAACAGATTCCTTACTAAATGAGACATTTGTGCGCTGTATTGTACAATGTTTGTGCGCACATGCACTGCTTACAGGAAAAAAAAGTGCTAATGGGAATTGATTCTTGGTTTAACTATTAAAAAAAACTTATCAACTTTTCAAAGCTAAACTACAAAGCTGGGTTAATATTTTTTATAAATTCATTTTGATTCATGACTGGAAGCTTTCTCTCAGTATTTTGTTTTATTTCCTTGATTTTTAAAATGAACTAGTAAAAATGAAAAATGTCTAAAGCACACAATATACAATGTCTAGATCATTTCCAGAAAATCTTAATGCTCAAAGTTATCTCTTTGCATTTACCATTCACAGGATCTTCATATTAAATTTGTTGAGATACCAGACAGACAACGCAGAGTCCAAGAAGAAAATGGACAGTGTGGCCATCAGCAGCTACATGAGCGTGGCCGAGTATTGTGCTGAGGATGTGAAGGCTCCCCCTTACATGGAGCCAGTGTTCATGCTAGATCGGTAAGGAAACATTGTGACAGTCTGCCCTAGCATTTTAAAATGCTGCTTGTTCTCCTATTGCTTTGCTAGTTTTTTTGGATTACCGCATTTTGATAGCATGTACATGCACTAGCTTTTTAAAATGATAGTGTAAATGTAGCTGCTTGTTTTCCGATCGCCTTGCCAGTCTTAGGAATTCTGTCTTTGCTTTTTTTGTTTTTTTTTTCTATCACTACAGCTCATTTTTGTGAAAGCACATTTAACGCCTATTGCATCATTTATGTATATCAAAAGTTAAGCAAAACGGTTGCAATGTTATGTAATACAAAACCCATGACTTATTAGTGTATCACTGACACACACACAACTTCCTGTACTTGGGTGACGCCAGGCGATACTCTACTTTTTTAACAGATTCGATAAAATCTTAAAGTGAGTTTTTAGTCTCACGTTAACACCAGCGTGTCTAACTATTTTAAAACGTTTTTTTTCTTTCCCATTATAATAGTTGTCTTTATTTCATTCTGGCTTTGATTAACAAATGTTGTGAAGGT
Source organism: Bulinus truncatus (assembly GCA_021962125.1). Classification (NCBI taxonomy): domain Eukaryota; kingdom Metazoa; phylum Mollusca; class Gastropoda; family Planorbidae; genus Bulinus; species Bulinus truncatus. The sequence goes on from JAGDYQ010000107.1 coordinate 3,599,607, forward strand.
GTGGGGGGGGGGTTCTTTACTTTTTGATATATTTGTTAACATTTGTCTCATTTTTTTTTTAATGGATTTAAAGGACTTAGAAAATTATAACATAGATTCATAGCAGGGCTGCCATTCTGAATATTTTTTTATCCAGAACTAGATATTTTTTTGGAGATATCTAGATATATTATAATTCTCTCAAACAATATATCAGGATAATTTTGCTTTGTCATTCATAAAGTTATATTTGCTATACATTTTATATGATCTTGATATTGTTCATATATTTTTTGGATAATTCAAGAAAATAGTTGGCAGCTCTTATGCATAGTTAATTAGGTTGTCAAAGTGTGGTGAAGATGGCAGAGCTCCAGCTACTTCATTCCCGTGGTGCCTCTGTGAATGTTGCATCTTCTGCTTTAATGACAATGTTGAAAGGGGCACTACTGTCACAATTTTGAATGTGATCAAGAGAAACATTTCATCATTCAGGGCTGTGATTTAGAAATCATAACAAAGAAATTTAGACATTTGGAATTCATAACTTCATATGAAAATTTTGTAGAGCATTGGTATTAAATCTCTTCCCCACCGTTCTCAATTATATATAATTTATTTCATGTGTTAGAAACATGTAAACACTTTCAGATTTATGGTACAGTCTGGTACAGAGATTTGAAAAAAACACCTCATTGTTTCTGTCCATTTTTTGTTCACATTGACTCAGTCTTGATTAGTTTATTTTTTTGTACATTTTTTTCTTATGTCAGCGATAAGCTGGGAATATTGACATTCATATGTTGTCTTATAAATTATAGAGAAGAACTCATAAACCCTAGCATTAGAGGATCCTCTAGCACTAGTAGTCACTCACATGTTGGCCGCAACCAGCGCAAAGTTCCGCAGACCTTGCCTATCTCAAGGAAGGCAAGAATCCTGAACTCTCTACTTGACGAGTCCTCCTCAGACTCGTCCATTGAATATGGAGGTCCTCCTGTCATCGTGGTCACAAACCCACCTTTGAAATCTTTCAAGGAGGCCTTTTTTGACACCTCCCCCCCACCTTCCCCTTTTGAGGTGGAAACTATGGCCAAGTGTCTGGAAGAAAAGCTGAAAGAGTCTCCAGCCAGTAGTCCCATCACAAAAACCCTGGCTAGTGTGAATGCTTCAGAAGCAACGTTGGACGCCTGGGAGCTGGTAATGCTCTCAGACACGCCTTCCGCCCAGCGCCCCATGGATCAAAAAGAAACTGACCAGGAATTGGAGCTTTTTCAGCCTCTAACCATCTCGGATGGAGTCCCCCCAGTTAAGGCCAGCACACCCACATCGGAAGTTCCGGATCTGGTGAGGCTGTCCCCGCCATTCCCATTTTTGACCAGTTTCGATGAAAATCACCCGGACCTGCAGCATGTACTTAGCCCCTCTCCCAGCCCACCTGGCCAGTCAATGGCAGGCTATCCTACCTTTGATGTGACAGTTGGTGCAAATAGATTGTAAGATTTCTTCCTTGGTTTTTTTTTTTCCTCAGTTGGCTCAGTTAATGTTTTAACATTAAAATGTTTCTACTCACATGTTTTTACTATTTTGAAATTGAAATTTATCTTGATATTGGAGTCTTTTAAACCTTTTTTTTTTCCACGAATTGCACATCGGTGCATGAATAATGAGATGTTTAGTCTACCCTAAATATTGTTTTTCCTTTTATTGCCATAGTTAATAAATAATTTAAGGCAAATTTTATGGAAACTTTACATTAAACTATAATTGGTATACAGTGTATCACCCAAAGAATATCTAATTTTACAGAAAGTGCATTGGTATTTAAAAAAGTCCTAATAATGACTAAAAAAAATATGCTGTCATTTATTTTCCTGTTTAATAGTGTGGCAATCTAAATATTGATACCCATAGCATAAATACACAAATATGACCGATTTCGAAAAAATCAAATTTTAAATACATTCAGTACAAATTATATTCAGTGGTATTGCCTAAATATTTTTTTTTTTGCCTTTTAACTAATTTTTAACATTCACTAATTTCAACTTTTTTTTTTGCTTAATAACAAACATTTGTACATAAGAAATATTTGTACATTGATTGCAGTTATATTCTTGCCTAACTTTGTTGTGTTTTTTTGTACAAGTTTTTTTTTAACTTTCAACTTTTTTTTTTCAACAAAATCATTTTATTAACTTTTAGCTTCAGTAAGTATATTTTCAGTCTTAAGAAATTAAAGTGAAGATAATGGACACAACAGGAAAAAAAATTTTTAATCTGTTGCCTAATTTTAATTAAATTTAAAATTCCTTTTAATATCTTTAGAGGCAAGCAGTTAACCTGTATCGAAGTCCAAAGCTAATTAGTGAGTCTTAGCTTCCAGCGCCCTCTGGTTTGAATCACAGTATCTTGATTTGCAGTACCCCTTCAGAATTGTTTAGCATTGCATTATCCCTCACAGCTTCCCTTAAATAATTCATTGTTGAAATCCATTATATTGTTTGACAATTAGAATGAATTTCATTAACTTAAGTACAAATTGTTCATTATTTTTTTTTACATAATTAAACAATTTAAAAAGTATTTCGTTATAAAACATGTTTGTAATATAATCATGCAGTGTGCCTATCTCCAACAAGAACCAGCAGGCTTCTGCTCCATTGCCGGATTTGTTGCAGTCTGAGCCACCAAAGCATCCTGTGAGTGGTGACAGTGACTCTGAAGCCAAGTTGAAGTTGGACGAGCAAGCCAAAGAACAGATGGGGCAGCCTCAAGCCAAGAAAGTGACCATCAGTGAACCAGGTAAAAGTACTTGCGTTGTTTTTAATTTTTTTACAGAGCTATAGAAAAGCATCTATAATTCCAAAAAAAAAATTTCACTCGTTTAAATTAGTTTTTTAAAAACAATGATTCAAATGCAATTTATGTGTCAATGTTTTCCCAGACAAATTTTCCTTTGAAAAGTGCTTAATTAATAAATACCTTGATGTGGTACTTTGATCTGTTTGATATGATAATTAATTTATGTAACTTAATTACCAGCTGTTGTGTCCGACCCTGACGTTAAGCTGCTTGCCCAGTCCCTGGTGGAGAAATTTTGGGAAGTGGAGAGGTGCATCCATGAATTTCCGGATATGGATGGGGTGTATTCAAGGACAAGGGTAAACTAGTTTGTTTTGTTTATTTTTCTTTGTGTGTGCGTGTAGATGCTTTGTGGAAAAAGAATATCAAGCACTTAAAAAAGTTAAATTGATTCATTTGAGTTGGATCACATCGAAGATGAAATTTTTTTTTATTGCCTACCCTGTGCAGGCTATCATTTCTGAAACGAATGTCCTTGTGGAGCAATTGAAGCGTGAAATGTTAAATGTGAATGATGCTGACTTGAGGCCCGCTTCATCTGACCAAAGCGGTGGCTACCCAGAGGAGAATAGAATGGCCATCTGCGATAGACTTATGAATAAAGCCCTGTTGGATAATGACGATAGCGACCTCGATAAAATAGGTATGAGTAAAAAATTATTCTTAGTATTCATTACAAAGCTAGGCTTAGGCTAGGCTTGTCCAGACAAGCGCCTGTCAGATATAAACTGCATTATTACATTTACTTTTGTGCATGTTATCAAATTTCTTGCACAACAATCGAATGAAAATTGTATTGATGTTAACCCTTTTCCCCTCGTTGCCGCCTCTACCTGCAATCCCTCTTTAGTCTTTTTTTTTTTTTTTTTTTTAAGAGGTGTGTAATTTTTTTCAAGATTTTACAAATATTTAGGGATGCTTGGGAATTATATCAGATTGGATGATAAAAATGTGGAAAGTGATTTAGATGTTTTTATAGTGGAAATAGGTTGTTAGTGACTGTAGATAATGATGAAGCCGTAGATAATAGAAAATATTGTTTCTGACAAAGTGTTAATGATAGGAGTACTTTGAGAGCCTTTTATGTGGGGCGGAAGTTGTGTAAGTCTTGTCTATTTTTTTTTTTACATAAAGGTAATGGCAATATATCTTTGTTTGATATCATTATATTTTATTTTTTATTACGGAGTTACCTCCATTTTATCAAGGATTTGGGAAGTGAACAATGGGAATAGCAGCAAGGGGTAAACGGCTAACACATTTTATGCCATAAGCTTGTTTGGCTATTTTCAGAGACATTTCTTGATGACTCTGATTGTTCTCTGATCTGTGATGAGGTTCTGGCCATGCGCTACGCCTCTTATGAAAAGGAGGAACAGAAAATCAACCACTTTATTGAGGACCTCGGCCTCTACCTGGCTGCTAAAAACTTGGGCATCGTAAAACCTGACTCCCCAAGGGACAAACCAAACCAGGGTCAAAGCAGTTTAGCTGAACATAGTGATGAGGAAGTTACATTCAAGAGAGATTCCGGTAGAGTGAAGCGTAGACAAGGAACAGCGCTCCAGCCCAATCCATCATCATGGGAAGATAAGAAAATGGATTGTGGGACTGCAACAGCTTCTGCGCCTTGCAGTGAAATAATTTCCCCACAAACCGAGCACCAGTATTTTAACTCTGATGTCACCAGTAACTTGTTGCAAGGGAAGGACATTATGCTGTACACAGAGCAAGAGCTGCAGCAGATAGATGTCAATTCGTTGACAGAGGATGAGACGCTGTTGTACGCTCAGGCTCTCAGCCAGTATGAATACTTGAAAGAGACTAAAACCAAAGCGCAGTCAGACGATATGGAAATTTGCGATGCTGATGATAGACCAGTTGCCGACGCTGTAGCTTCTCAATCAAGCCCAACCTTGGGTGCCACCGACATGGACATTTCACCCAATAGCAAGCCCTGCACTTCCTCCAAACAACAGTCTGCCTCACCTAAAAACCTCAAACTGGTGTGTGATGAGGATCTCGGTGAACTGGATGGCATTGAAAGCAAGAAGGATGTCAGGCAGTCTAAGGGGAGGTCCAGATGGTCAGGTAGCAGGGCCGACAACCATCCTGAGTATGACTGGTCTGAACTCGAGCCCAGCATTCTCAAGTACTGTGATTTTTGCAACAAAGAGTTTGAGGACGAGTGCATCTCCTGCAGCGTTTTAAACCAGCCAGTGCTGGACTCTAGCCTGATGGCCTTGTCAGATAAATCTAGTGACAGTAAGACGAAAGCCTCCAGTAAGTGCAATACACCCCCGGATTATAACAAAATACTTAGGCCTCTAAATGACAAGGATACAGACATACAACCTTGTGCCAGCAAAAGCCCCACCAATGTGATTCAAATGTCCTCCCCTGAGGCTGTAAAGCAGACTGAAAGCAGTGGAGATCATGTTGTGCCCACCTGCCCTGCCCAGCCGAGTCCCAGGAAGGAAAAATATCTATTCTCCCCTTCCAAGCCAAACAATCTCACAAAGTCCAGAGACTATTCCCGGCTGCGGAGCCCATCTGCATCTCCAAGAAAAAAAAACAGACCGTCGAGGTCAAGCTCGGCATCAAAGCGCCTCCTGTTTTCTGCCGACGAGAAATGTGATAAAAATGAAAGTTTAATGGACGATGGGCCACCCTTTCACAATACAAGCAAGGATCTGGACACATCGCTGGAGGTGAATATTGGCGAGAGCTCCTTTGACACCAGGGAGGACAGTTTTATGACCCTTGCTTGCAGCGGCAGCAGCAGGGCATCTCAGAGTCCAGCTGGCCCTTCATTTTCCCCGTTGGCCAAGCATTCCCTAAATGCACCCACTACTGTGATAACACCAAAGTTTTCTACGTCAGGGAAACATGGCCCCCATTCGACAGACACTGCACATTTTTCTCCGTCTCAGGTGCTTCAGGCGAATCAGTCACTAGCTGACCCACATGCCAGGGAATCTCGTATGTCTTCCAATAACTCAAAAAATGAACAGTGCTCATCCAAAGAAAGATTTCAAGAGAATAAATCAGAAAGAATGCAGCCACTTGGGAAATCGAAATCCTCTTGGTCCTCTGTTAACTCGAACATGGGTGAGTACATTTTTTTAAAAATATTTATCAAGAAATATTGGATTAAATTTTAACATCTATATTCAGATTCTAAAGAAAATTGGTTGATTACTTATTGGTGAAACTAACTGCATATATTTTTTTTAATCTAAAAATGTTAATGGAAGTAACTTAATATATTTTCTTTTAAATAAATTTTCCATGAACAGGCAGTGACATCAAATCAAAACTTTTGTTGGAAGTTTTGGATTTTTTTTTAACATAGCATACAGCAGCTATTTATTGTAATGTCAGATAGTCAGATAGTGACCATTCACTCTAATCCCCATATGGCCATTCACTGTAATCCCATATGGCCATTCACTGTAATTCCCGTATGGCCATTCACTGTAATTCCCGTATGGCCATTCACTGTAATTCCCGTATGGCCATTCACTGTTATGTAATCCCCACATGGCCATTCACTGT
>JAGDYQ010000107.1:3606508-3694457 GCA_021962125.1 Bulinus truncatus
TTGATCACGTGTGGTAATAGTACCTGGGGGCAATAATTGAATTTGTTTCTCACACAGTGCAATCTTGAGGCAATATATCAGCTTTGCCATCCATCGTGCAATGTGCAGGACACCTAGTCTTTTAAAGTTAACCTCCTTATTTGTAGCATTCAGGTAAACAAGGGACAGCTTAAGGAATTCGTGGTAGTCGTCTCGTAAGAATTCGGTTTGTTTACTAGAGTTGGCATGTGCAATTACCGCATCTCTCATTATCGTCAGTCGCTCTTGAGCCTTCAGATCATGATCAGCTAACGTAAACAAACGACGTACATGAGACCAATCATGTGTCACCAATTCCCAATTACTTCGCAGCTTGGTTAACAAAGTTATATCCGGGGATTTTGAAACTTCTATTTTCATGTCTACAAACACATGCGAGAGGATAACTTCACCAATGTGATGGCGACAACCTGACCACAGAACAGCCGTTGCAGCTTATTTTGTATGGCAATGCAGGAAGCAGTCTGATGACCAGTGTCAGACCTTTTTGTGTCGAATGTCATATTAACGATACAATCATTACAATGCCACTCTGTCATTATCTTCATGGTTAATTCTGCAATTATTTCACCAACGGGTTTCTTTGTTGCCTTGGCATAATTTGGCACTCCTAGAAGTTTCAATTGCTTTGCATCACCGACAACAACTGTTATGAGTTCTTCAGTGACACGATGATTTTTTAGAGAAGGTGCCAGTGGAGAGTGCAGAGTTTGGGTGGTTCCCAGGAGTCGTGGATCTTTGTAGATATCTCACTTACAACTTTGCGACGTGAACGATCTGCAGTGGCATAGGAAGAAGGCACCATTGATACATCACCCCCAGACTCGCTAATAAGGCCATGTGTGAAAGCTGCTCGCTGTGTTGGTGTAATCTTTAATCTTGTCGCTAGTGACACAAGATTTGGTCGGCTTAAAAACATCTGAAGGTACAAACGCTGTTGGCTTTCTTCGCTTTTGCAATGGCATTATATCATCCAAACAGTTATCAACAAACTCCATATTATCTTCAGATTTAGAAGTAGAACTATCGGGTTCGTCACTGCTACCCTCGCTGGAAGGCACTGATATCGTTGAACATGCTGCATTTTCTTCTCTTGCGCGTTTCTGACGTTCCAATGTTGCGACATCTCGTGAATGGCGTCGAGCGACTTTTTTTGCAAGTGTTTTGTCCAATTATCCAAAGCTGGAAGACCTGTCTCCTTTCATAGACCTCAAGAATGCTAGATCTTCTGCATTCTTGATAATAGTCTCGACATTTGGTGGCCACAGTTGAAAAGTTGTTGCCAACATAGATTTCATTTGTTCCAGTTTACGTTTGGTGACTGGTGTGTTTCGGCGACTTTTATCAATTGAACGAAGTTTATTGTATTCATCAAGAAGCTGAACAATCTTCTCACAAGCTCTCCTCTCTGTCACCATTGGAATATTTGCTTTTTCGTAGAAAGCAGTAACTTGATTCAGCACAATTTTGGCAGTTGTAAATCGAGAAGGTGCACCAAGAGAACCTGGATGCTCACTGTGTGCTGCTACATTGCAGTGATACATTATGCACCTCAAAACTTGCAAACAAGTTGGTAGTCGAAGAATTTCAGTAATTATAGCATCATCAACACAGATTGCAGGGCCAATGCCAAACAATTCAGTTTTCAGAAGAGTTTGTGGTTTCTTTGTTCGCGAGGCAGGAGACGTAGTAATAACTGGATATGCAACTGTTGAAGTGATGCCAGGGTCAGCCAGCATTTCCTTAGAAGGTGTAAACATTTTATTGTTGTTTTTCATATCATTTTTTTTGTTCTGATTTTATAGGTCGTGTGTATCAGAAATTAAAATAATATAAATAAAGAAATTAAAATGCTTGCCTTGGTCATCAATATGCGGTAAGGAAAAGTGTTGTTTTTTTTTTTTGCTAATAAAATGTGAATTTTAAATTTTATTTCTAGCACAACTGCTTATCAAAATCAATCATAGCTACCAAACATTATAAAACCAAAGACTATGAAACAATTTATATAGCGCTTCACTTTTTGTATGTAAGTCTGTAAGACTTTACAAGAAGGATGGTTTTATCCAGTTTTCGCTTAATTATGCAAACTCTGTTTAAGTCCGGGGGACCTCTAAATATTGTCAAATATTTTCTATATTTTTTTATCAATGGAACAAATTTAAATAGCAGACAGATCAATTTAAAAAAAAAATTTTTTTGGTGATGCACCCTACTACTCAGTGTCACATACCGACGTTCTCTTGATCTCACGTTAAACAATGTACAAATAGACAGGACAAATAGCATCAAGTACCGGCATTGAGCACGGTATACTGACTTATTCTCCACAGCACCCCCACACAACTGATATAACCCCCTCCATCACAACCGATATAAATCCCTTAAAGCTGTGCTTCCCAACTCCCTGGCCGGTACCGGTCTTTGGATCACATGCTCCGGGGCTGCTTAAGAAACATTACATTATTTCATTTTTTTATTTACTGTGGTGTACCTCTCTCGGGATAGTGCGACTTTCCATGGACGGGAGGTTAACCGGGAACTGAGCGGCTGTGAACGGCAGTGGCACCGAGAATCAAAAAACAATCTCAAATATAAATGATCAACGCCCCCCACCCCCTAGGGTTGCGGTGAAATTATCAAACGTGAAACCGGTCCGCGGTGAGGAAAAAAAAGGTTGGGGACCACTGCCCTAAAGAACCGAGTCCCAATGTTTTTCGCTAGACAGATCGTGAGGTATGACGCATATGACAAAACAATGGAGACGCCCAACCGTCACCACACAAATACAGTCCATAAACACAAAAAAGCCTCTATCAGCAACTAAAGTGAATTAGAATGAGTCAAAGTATTCGAGGGAGTCTGAAGGCGAGGGGTGGGTGGTGGGGGGGGGGGGGGATCGAGACTCTTCAAACGGCAAAAATTTTGAGTAAGTAAAAAAAAAAGACCAGCGTTTCTGTCTGACACTACGTGAAACACAACAGACATAAACTAAACGTCTTCGCCATACGCTTTACACGGACATGCAAAAAATAAAAAAGTTGAAATTGTAAAACAGACCGCAACGTACAGTAATGACCCCAAGTACAGGCCGGCACTACGGCATGCAATAAAACACCCACTGGGAGTGAGCTGAAAGAGAGAGAGAGAGAGAGAGAGAGAGAGAGAGGGAGAGAGAGAGAGAGGGAGAGAGAGCGAGAGTGAGAGAGAGAGATGGGGGGGGGGTGTGGATGGGGAAAGCAGAGAACCATTTCTCTACCAATTCAATTCAACCTACTCAAGTGTCCTTGTAAAGAATAACCCAATCAGGATCAAACTCAAACGGTTTCTTGTGGTAGAAGATGTTAAGCAACAAGTACTTATACATATTCATAATCAATCAATCAATCAATCAATCTATCTATCAATCTATCTATCTATCTATCTATCTATATATATATATATATATATATATATATATATAATATTTACAAGAATCCCGTGGCTCACAACGCTGTCTACTGCTGCAACTAAACCAACCAGCCTGTCTTTGCAAGGCTCATCCATGATCCACAACAGCACGTAAGATTATTTACCATCTGGTCATCTTAACGGTCACTTCGCGGGTAGTTGTGCGATCAATTTCAAATCATATCGATTCTTCGATTTACAGTAATTTAAATTAAAACAAATTGACATAGCCTCTATAGGATCTAATTTATTTACAGTGAATACAATACACAATTTTCTGACGGCGACAATTTCAACTCGATACAAAAAAAAATGAAATGGTGGAGACAGGTTTCCCCATTGGCCACCAGCATGGACCGTACGACTGACACTATCGACCGCCATCCGGTACTCCGGTGACCTTCCACGGCGATAAAGTGTCAGTCTGACCAAAGCACCACGCCGCCGTGGCAGAATCATAGATCTGTCGTGTCAAGAAGAAGTAGAAGCGCGCCCCCCCTCCAATCCCCAACCCCGAGTTCTCCTCCAGTCCCCCCCCCCCAGTATGAGAAGATAAACGCTAATTTCCTGAACAATCTTATATCGGACTTAATATCCTGGGTACTTGGACTGTAAACAAAAAATAAAAAAAAAAGAAGCCACCGCTGCAGCTGTGGAGTGGCCGACAATAGCCATTGGTCTAATTATATAGAACAATCGGGATCTGTTTGGTGCAGGTGGGGGGGGGGGGTTAAGGAATGGACGTAATTACGTAGGAAACATACATAAGGCCGACATTTGATTAAAAAACAAAACAACTTCAACTCAAAAAATTAGATGTTATGCGCAAATAAAAACAGTTTTAAACGGGTGCGCTATTCCAGGCTATCACAATTTATGTCGGTTTGGACGTATGGCATAGATGTCTTATAATTTCAAATCACTGATTACTCCATTTGGCTGTGACACGATTATATATTAGTAACTCAAGGTATTTCTGGAACCAACAAGCCATGTGTGACTCAGAGTCAAGGCTTCCCACATTCCCGCCCCCTCCCCCACCTCGCAGTACCCCTCCCCCCCCCGCCCTAGTGCTTGGGTTCACCCTACGAACTCTGAACAGGCATGGCTCGACCCTCGCATGTTTTGGCTCCTCACAACGGCTTAAATTTGAACACCAAGTTAAAAAACGATCAAGTTATGAAACTACGGACATAAAAATAGATGGGCGAGGGAGTGGGGAGGCTGTAACAAGCATTGGTCGTGGTGATGATGGTAAAGGGGGGGGGGGAACAATAAAAGAGGACCTTAATACAATCTAAAAGTACGATCACGTGTGCATATATAACACACTATTAAAACCGAGGCGTTGTTGTGTGCAAACAATCCGTCTCCACACTCACCTCTTCATACCTAGGCGACGGGACCGCTCCGAATTTTTAATGTTTCAAATTTGTAGGCATGAATTCCAGAGCCGTTCTCATAGATGGTCATCAAAGTCAAAACAAGGCAGTGCCCCAACGGGCGCCATACAGTATTAATATTTCTCTGCCTTACGCCCCCAAAAAGGTTTAAGACCGTCACTAGCGGATTAACCCCCCATATCTCAAACTTCACCAATGTCATGTGAAAGGTTTCATAAATTATACATTGGTGTCCAAAAATTGAAAAAAATACACAATAGCATACGAAATGCATTTGCGTCATATTAACTTCTGAAGAGCTGACTGAACGGAGGAGGAGGGGGGGGGGATACAAAGGCTCCAAAGGGTTTAAAAAAATGAAACAATACATATTCAAACAACATTCTTTATTTTAAAGTACTGTCATAAGAATAAGTGAGGGGGGGGGAGGAGTGGGCTTTTACATTTTTTTTTTTGCAAGTCTGAATTTAACAACAGTAACACTTTACCTCAATGGGGTGCATAATCTTTAAATACTGTCGGAATAGTGTATAATATGTTATTTCTATAATTGTTATAAATCAGACTGTTCTAGAAATAAAATTATACGCTTGTTGTTTTTTTTTCAATAATAAAAGAAGTAATAATTAAGATAATAATACAAAATAACATTCAAGGTTTATCCTACACTGAGTATCCAAAAAGAGGATTTTTAAACAGAAGTCCCAAAATGAGTACAGGAGGAAGGGATACATTCTACCATGACCATAACAATATCCCTTCTCTAAAATAAAATGGTGCCTGAAAGTAAGTAAATACTTTAAACAACAAGAACAGCAAATAACAAGTCAAATTACACCACACACACACGAGACCGTGTACCCAGCCAGGGGAAACAGGTTTAAACTTGACACAGTCATGCACATAATCTGACCTGGACAACAAGTTGAAGGAAAAATAAAACAACCCCACACAAAACTCTGTGTTGTGACAAAGAATACATATAAAAAAATAACAACAATATTATTATATCAGGCGGCATGCTATGGCAGATTTATTTCATTGCAATCGGGTTATGGTGGGGGGTGGGAAGAAAGAGGGGGGGGCAGGAGTGAGGACCACGGTATTTCAATTATTTTCAAAAGTAGAGAGGCCTTAGTTATGCAGGTCAAAGTTCACACATGTAAAGTTTATTTTAAAAAATCGGACACTTATTATGACATCATATCTCTCTCTCTCTACACAACCACTAACATAAGATAACAAAACATTATAAAATGCAAGGGGAGAATCCAAAACAGAACATTATAAAAATGTGACTATTCTGCCTGTATGAAAGGCAGCTACAGGTAACCAAACAAAACAAAACATTGTATAACTAGGGGAAAGCGTAATTATTCCGCCTGTATGAAAGACAGATACAGTAACAAGCGAAACTTAAACTCCACTTTGTAATGTAGTTAGGTTTTTTTTAAAAAAATAAAAATATTTACGAACTGATTTATCAATGGCGGATTTGTGAAGTGTGAGACACACGTGCAGCTATAGTGAATGGCTATATCGGGGAATCAAGACACACGCGCGGCTATGGTGAATAGTAGGGAGCGACCGATAATCGGATCGCTATCGGTATCGGACCGATATTGGCACTATCGGTTAATATCGGATCGGCCGATTGTTGTTGGGAGCGACCGATAGACGAACCGATATTGGCACTATGGGTTAACTGTCGGACCGGCCGTTTTTTGGCTACCGTTACATTGTTTTTTTTTTTCACAACAGAGTTGCAGAAAAGAAAATCAGTAAATAACCCAATTCTATAACCAGATCAGACAAGATTTTAAAAAAAAGGAAAAAAAAACCCGTACACAGAAATTTTCACGTATATACATCAGAAATACGACCTTGAAACAATAGGATTGGCATTTCTTAATTCTAATGTATGACCTTGAATGATACAATTAGTGAACATCTGTGCGTATTTTTTGTTGGGATGGGAAGTTGGGGGGGGGGGGGGGGGGAAACAAGACTGACGTGTCGGCGAAGTGTCACGAAATATGACAGGGAAGGGGTAAGCATGGGTTGACATACGTCATTAGCTGTATTAGCACGAGAGAAACACGTGTTTGGCAATTGGCATTGTTGTTGCTTAAGGGGCTGTCCATTAATTACGTCAACAAAATAGGTGGGAGGGGGGTCAGAAAATTTTTGACAATTGTTGACAAGGGGGAGGGGAGGGAGGTCAAGAAAAGTTGACGTCAACAATGTTACTTTTTTAAATTTAATATAATTACTTAATAAATAGGAAAATTAAGCAGCGTTTGTAGTTCTGTGTTACACACTCGCTTAACATTCAGTATTTTAATTAAACTAAATATATTCCTACTAATTTTGCCACATAAACATTTTGGAAGCCACCTTTTTAGGGGGGGGGGGGAATCAAATGTTGACGTAATTTTATAGGGGGGTCTCGGAAAGTTTGACAAGTTGTTGACAAGTTGGGGGGGGGGGGGAGGTAAAAATCGCCAAAAATTTGTTGACATAAATAATGGACAGCCCCTAAAAATAAAATATCGGTATCGGTAAAAATGCTGGGGGAAAATATCGGTATCGGACTATCGGTAAAAAGGCATATCGGTCGCTCCCTAGTGAATAGCTATATCGGGAAATCAAGGCACACGCGCAGCTATGGTGAATAGCTATATCGGAAAATCAAGACACGCGCGCAGCTATGGTGACTGGCTATATCGGGGAATCAAGACACACGCGCAGCTATGGTGAATGGCTATATATCGGGGAATCAAGACACACGCGCAGCTATGGCGAATAGCTATATCGACAACATGCATACGCTGAACAACATGGACCATAGTAATTATTAAAAAAAAATGGTAGAATGATGAGTAACAGTTATTGACATGGGACATCACTTACACCCCAATTCTCACGACCCCTTTCTCTCTCTCTCCTTCTCCTTCCCTGTACCATGCAATAATTTTCATTTCTCCAAAATGAAATAGTTCGTTATCTTCAAATTTAAAAACCTAACGTCTCCCCGACCCATCCAGTGGAGCACGGGCTCCACGCTGGGAGAGACTAATTCAAAACCTGAAGTCAAGAATGCACGTGTACACTATCCGCACCCCTCGATTGGGTACCGGTAGTTAAATCCAGTTTTTGACGATCCATTTTGCATCATGCGTGACGCCCATGAAATGATGAGAGGAAAACTCTTTGATCCTAGAAACCACTAATGGGACGGTTTTTTTTTCGCAGTGTCCTTCTTTCATCCCGGATAGTGCAATGGCCATGGAGGTACCACGGGAGATTTAACGGTGGCGGGTGGGGGGGGGGCTTTAACAATGACCAATGGTCTTCACCGTTAATCGAACCAGGGACCATCAGGTCGACAGTCGAGCGTTTTTCCACACGACCATCCATCCCTAAAAAAAAATAAATCTCGCATACCCGCTCTCATTACGCACAGCGTTTCAAAACCTTTTTTTTTCGCGACTGTACGCCTAAGGGTGCGAAAGTGTGTCCGCGGGTACCCCTCATATGTAAATTGGCGAATAGAATAAATGTACTGATTTTCAAAATGGAACGTGCTCACCTTTCTAATGCGACACTTGGGGGGGGGCGGGGGGCACTTGTATATATCGCTACGCACAGTGCCTCCCCTGCATAACCCTTTCCTTCGTACCCCTTGGGGGGGGGGATGCGCGTACCACATGTTGAGAACCACGGATTTAGCGGAGATATTTACAACCAGAGCCTCATGACAATCATGAACTTGTTAATTCGGATGGAGGGTTTCGCCCTATGTACAAATACAAACGCGCAGTCGGGATAAAAGATTTGACAAGCGAGGGTTAATTTTTAAAAAAATAAATAAAGTCATCACGAAATTAAAATGAAAATGTGAATTTCTGCAAATGTTTTGCCAAGTCAATACAAGCAAAGAAATGATTTGCAAACAACACAAAAAAATAAATAAATAAAAATCACCACCAACACAGGCCAACAGAAAGCTGTATCCACCACCATAGCACACAGACAGTGAGACACTATTACAACAACTCCCGTGGCCCATCTTCTCAATGACTTAAATTCAATCCTTCTGTACAAACAGTCCGCCAACGAAATGGAAAAAAAAACAACACAACTTTATAGTTTGATTAGAGTGTTTCAGAGATGAGCGGACAGCGGACGCGTCCGCTTCCGGACGCAGATCCGCAGACTTTTCCGAATCCGCGGACTGACAGCGGACGCTTCGTATGGTTAAGTTGCGACTCGCGGACTGACGCGGATCTTCTTTAGCGTTACCATAAAAAATTTCAAGTCATTTAAACAGCTAAATTTCAGCTATGTGGACGCGCGGACTGGTCCGCAGACTAATGTTGTAAGATTCTGCGGACGCGGATCATTGATAGAAATCCGCGGACGGACGCGGACGCTAAATTTCAAGATCCGCACACCTCTGGAGTGTTTCACCCCCTATGTACAGACAGCTACGTTATATATTTAGACAACCTGGATAACTTACCCCCCCCCCTTTCCTCCTCCAACCTTTCTTCCCCCTCTAAACCCCCCCCCCACACACACACACATACACGCGCGCGCGAGGTGCGGTTTATCCGAACGAAGAATAGAAAGCTTGAAAAAGGTGGGGGGAGGTAAACAAGGCTGAGGTGGTAGTTGATGAGAGGGAACAGGAGGAGGAGGAGGAGTGCTCCACTGGCAAGAGGTCCCGTCTCCCTCCCTCCCTCTCTCTCTCTTTTACAACCTTTACGTTTGTTCGCTAGCTAGTCGTGGGGGTCGCCTGTATTCAACATGGCGAACAGAGGGTTACCCCTTCCCACCCCCCTTTCGCCGACAAAGGAGAAAAACTTCCAATGGTCATTTCTCGCTCCGGTCTCCAACAAACGTATCACACAGGGCATTGTCGTATTCCCTGAGACAAGACGATTAATTTGATGTATCTACCGTCCCGTTAAGTTTACAAATAAACGCACAAATCGGTGTCAAAGCTTATATGCAAATGAGGTCGAGAGAGAGAGAGAGAGAGAGAGAGAGAGAGAGAGAGAGAAAAGCCGTACTGTAAAACCTTGCAAAGTCAACGCTCTAGTATTTTTGTCCCATCCCCCTCTTCTTTTATCGATTCGGGAATTTTTTTTTTTCGTTGTTTCCGTGCCCGCGTTATCGAATTTTCGAGTCGGTGGTTGGGGTGGGGTGGGGGTTGTCGCGTGGCGAATTCAGAACTTAGTCTTAGCCGGGGTTATTAAGAGCGCAAATATGATTTTGTAGCGCGATCGAGACGACCAAATTAAACTGCCGGTAACGAGCTTGGCAAAACCAAACAACATATTTTTTTTTCCAATCCACTGTTTTTAATGTGTGACGAGCGGATGACTTATTTTACCACGTCAACGATGTGGACAAGTGAACATAGAAAAAAAAATGTTATAGGGGACGGGGAACATGAATATTTATTGGTGGGCACGTATTTATGTATGCAACCTAGAAGCGAGGTGTTAATAGACAAAAAAAAAGTAAAATTGATACAGTATCATACTTAAATAAATAAAACAACAACAACAATATTATGTGTTATTATGTGTTAATGTATTGCCGTCTTATTCTATAGAGAAAAACTTACTTAAAAATGTTCGATGAAATTATTCTATTTCAGCGTTGGTGCAACCAGGGCCAGATTTACAGATAGGCCGACTCGGCCGTGGCCTGAGCCCCAACCCCCCCCCCAGCGAAATAATGGGTCCCAAAATGTTGAGTAGTATACAAACAAAAAATTAAAACTTAGCAATATTTTTTTTACTTTTCAAAATGGGGCCTTAAATCTTTGTTGGCTCAGGGCCCCTAAAATTGTAAATCCGGCTCTGGGTGCAACAGGCATGTTTAAAAATATATATATATATATATCACCCGATGCATTTGAACATCTCTACTTTAAATACCCCCCCCCCCCCATGGGTACGGGAAAGCTTGTGCAATGGGTACGCAGAGACATATTATAATTTTCGTTTAAAATAATCAAGAAATTTAAAAGAACCGTCTCGTGCGAAAAAAACAAAACTAACCCGAAGTCAGAATCTCTGGATTTGATAGAACTAATTATGACCCCGTTACTGTAAAGCTACCTTTGTTTAAAAAAAATAATTAATTAATATTAGCCTCATCTATATTGAACATACACAAAGGCAGACAAAAATACTCTTATATATATATATATATATATATATATATATATATATATACTAGTTGCAAGTACCCGGCTTTGCCCGGGTTTAAAATAAGGTTTTCTGTTTACCTTCTGTTTTCTCCCTACCCCCTCTCTCCCTCCCTCAATCCCCCCTCCTTCTCTCCTTCCCTAACCCCTCTCTCCCTCCTCCCCCTTTCCACCTTTCTCCCTCCCTCATTCCCCTCTCTCTCCCTCCCTTCCTTTCTCTCTCCATCTCCCCCACTCCCTCTCCCATCTCCCTCCATGCTCCCTCACTCTTTATCTCTCTCCCTCCCTCCCTACCCCCTCTCCCTCCCTTCCTTTCTCTCTCCATCTCCCCCCTACTCCCTCTCCCTCCTTTTCTCCCCCCTGTCCATCCCCCTCCCTCCCTCCTACCCTCCTTTCCTCTCTCTCTCTCCTCCTGCCCCCTCTCTGTCTCTCTTTATCTCCCTCCCTCTCCCTCTCCCTCTCTCTCTATATATATATATATATATACTTATTATTATGGCTTCACACTTCTTCTAAAATCCTTCATTCCTTTATCTTCCTCAAACTGTACAAATCAGGGAGCATGAAAAAACAACAACAATTCTTTGCATCACAAAGGCACAATACAGCAAGTTCTATTCGAATCGGGAAATGACGTCACAGAGGAATTTTATTTATGGCGCCCTCGAGATTACTTTAATATAGTAAAATACTAAAATAAAAAAAGATAATTACAATTAAACTACCCATCGATATGAAACGAAACCTGTCCTATAACCTTCCCCATGTAATTATGTGTATGTGTAACAAATTTCACGTTATTTGTTTGTCTGCATCTTGAGTTATAAGGGAACAGACAGACAGCAAATGCCTCTTATAGGTATAGATATATATATATATATATATATACTAAAACTAGATTGGAGACTTGATTGTATATATTTAAAAGGGGGGTGGTACAAAAATTAGGAGAATTTATCCGACACTGACTAAAAGAAAAACAAAATTAGCGCCCGAGTATTTAAAAAGTCGGGTCTCTCTGTAATTCTATCAACACTCATCACCAGATCACCTGTCCCCAAGCCACCCAACCTTACACTCCTGTGAGTTTATTTTGAAAAAAACAACAACAATAACAATGCTGGCCCATCTTAGCAAAAAGTAATTAGTTTAAAAAAATGAAACAATACAGGCTTTCATGCATTAAAAAACAACAGCAACACACACACACACAATAAACCCATCCTCGTGAGACAGTGAACTATATATATATATATGGGACATGATCATTATGACATGGTGACCTGGCCTGTTTGCACTGGTTCCCACTACTGGCAATTGGTTTACAATCGCTGCATGTATACATTACATTCCTAACTAACAGGGGAATTATAGTCATAATAATAATAATAATAACATTTTTTGTTAAAACAGGCCAAGTTTTTTTTTTTATATTATGATCTACATTTTCAGTCGGACCAAAACAAAAAAAAAAACGCTGTAAAAACAGATTTACTTTCCTAACATCAACAGTCTATTACCTGGCAAGGTTTAAAAATAAATAAATTAAAACCTTAGGGTGTGTGTGTGTGGGGGGGGTATTTGTTTCCTTTGTAAAAGAGAGAACGTGGGGGGGGGGGGGGGAGAGCTGTAAGATATATATGTAAAAAAAAAAGAGAAATAAATAAAATAGTATGGAACCATTTCTTCATTAGCCAGACAGACACACACTGGGACAGCCAGTTAAAGATCAATAAAGAGCCTGAAAGAGTATCAGACTCTATGATGAAATCTGACCCGCAGTTTGTCAAAGTACTTCCAACTAATTCTCATATAAAGCTGACAGTAAGGGGGAAAGGGGGGGCGGGAGGCAAGGAAAGAGAGGTGAGAGAGAGAGAGTAATATGTTTATATTTCCTGATGTTTTTTTTTATTATCATTATTACAGGCTTGAGTAGAACAAAGAAAGAAATCAATACAAGAACTGCTAAAGCAGCAGCCTTTAGGTGATTATCAGTGTCTGGGTGTGATGGCTAACAATATTTGTATTCCCTTTAACTTCTCAGCCAAAATGAATGGCTCAATCTTACATTAACTAAATCTTACTTTTCACTTTAAGGTAAACAAAAAAAAAAACAAACAAGAAATAGGCCACCAATAACATGGACTATTGTTATCAATAAGTGCTAGGTTGTTAGGGGGGGCAGGGAGGTGTTGAAAAACAGAAGAACAGACTCCTTACCTTTTGAGACTAGTAGACATACTCTTGGTGGTTTTCAAAGATGCACTCCTGGATGAGGAGGGCAGAGGCCTGGAGGAGGAGGAAGGGGAGGGGGCGGGTAATCCAATGGCTTCCTCCTCTTCCCCTGAGTCTCTGGGGCGGCTCCTCTTGCGGGAGTTGCTGCTGGCATTGGATGTGGATGCCGGGGATGAGTTCCTGTCTGTGGACATGACTACCTCTGGCACTCACACACACACAGAATGGGTGATGCCTACAACAACTAACTATATGCTGGTGGCAATGCAGGAAGAGAGGTTTCCAACTTCACTCTTTGTCCAATGCCCTGCAACCGAACCAACAGAGATTAAATATTAATAGGAAATTGTAACAAATAAATAAACAAATATACTGACACAAATGGAATTACACATATCATGTATATATATATATATGGTTGTGGGGGGGGATATAAAAAGCCAGCAATCAAATCAATGCACATTAATATGAATTGTATAAATTAAATGCACTGACTTAGAAAAATACATAGGACGGTTTATAAAATGGGGTGATATATTAGTGCTTCAAAAAAGTCAACACTTTAGCTTACAATCAAACCAGTACAGGTTTAATATAAATAGAAATTGTAAAAACTAAATACCCTGACTTTCAACACTTTAGCCAACAATCAAACCAGTTACAGGTTTAATATAAACATGAAATACAACATTGAAATATATGGATAGATAAATAGATATTCACATCTTTTAATGGAATGGAGGAGATTTAAAAGCAAACACAACTGTGTCTGAATGGGGTAGACCCTAGGGTTGTGTTTAAATATTCATATTTTTCGGATGGCTTGGTGTTGGTGTGGAATGAAAATACTAAGGGAGTGGGGGGGAAAAAATTGGACATTTGTGATATGTAGACTTTTATAACAAGCCCCCCCCCTCTCTTTTTTTTTGTACAGTTTCACCTTAAAATGTGGTTAGTAATAATCAGTTAGTCATTACCATTTCATTTTTATCAACAGATTACAATAACAATAATAAATAATTTTGTTACATCTAAAGCTTACTATTATCAATTGCACCCCAACTGTCTGTTTTCTCTAAATACAACTTAACAGTAACTGCTTTTAAAAAAAACAAAAAAACACTAAGTGACTGAAATAATATCAACTGTTTCATCTAATGATAACAGTACTTCTATATTTGACACTGTAGTGACTGAAATAATATCAACCAATATGTTTCCATCTAATGGTAGCAGTACTAGTGACTGAAATAATATCAACTAATATGTTTCCATCTAATGGTAGCAGTACTTTGATATTTGACACTGTAGGGACTGAAATAATATCAACCAATATGTTTCCATCTAATGGTAGCAGTACTTTGATATTTGACACTGTAGGGACTGAAATAATATCAACCAATATGTTTCCATCTAACGGTAGCAGTACTTCAATATTTTACATAACAGTTCTTTTTTCATATAAATCTTCTTCAGATATTCACAAAGAACAGATACATAAAGCAGAAAAAAAAAACGGCCTAGTAGAGCCCAATGAAGAGACTGGTGTGAGGAAAGGTATAAATAACTGTTTTAAACAAGTTCTACGCTGATGATATCTGATTAGTTACAACAGGTTCGAAGTATATCATCGTATTACCATTAGTGACTTCATTTTCTCAGAGCAAGAAGATAAGAAAATGATCCAAGGCTTGATCAGTTCCCCTAACTTTGTCTAATTCATATACTTTAATAATTTACTTTCAAAATAAACTTTTCCACTAGGATAGACAAGGTATTGTGCAAAGCTTTCGCTGAGGAGCACGACAAACTGTTTATGATTGATTCATGTTTTGAGCAATGACATTCGACATTTTTCTAATTTGTCAATTAATTCAAGAACATACAACCGCCGTTGTTTCCATATTTATCCCTTTCTAATCTAACAACAACAGTTTTTCTTACTAGCAGAGTCAAATTATACTAAACAGTATTTAGTAAAACCTGTTTTACATGTGTTGTTAAATTATTGTTTTACATCAAGGTATTGACAATCTCATGGGTTATAGCAGAATTTAAAAAGAAGGCTTTTTATGTGTTACAAGCGGTTTAAAATAATGCAAGAAGTAATATACTGGCAGATAGTACATACAAAGAGAATGAGAGCACATTTAAATCAACTGTCACCTAGCTTATAGAGAGGCCAAAGAGCTTTTTCTTTCTATTCAGAATATGGGAGTTAATTATCTTGAGACAGAGTTAATTATCTTTAAAAATTATCACATCCATTCTTATTTCAACTTAATGTTCTATAAGTTACTAAAAAAATTCAGTGACTCAATACTTTAGTCTCCATGTAATTAACTAAGGATTCAACACTATTTAAAAGAAAGAAAAAAATATATTTTTGTTTAATCATTTGACATCAAACAAAATATTGCCACTTGAAGAAACATAAATAGTGATTACAAAAAATATAATTAAAAACTACACTGTAATTTTGTTTTTAAGATCTACTTAAAGATTAATGGGAAGTCAATTTACTAAACCTTATAATTACAATTGATAACTTTTACAGACATGTCTGAACAAACCAAAGGGCCTTAGTGAAAAGGAATTAGTTGGGCTAACATTACAATTACAACAAAATAAAGATCAAAATTAACCCAGCTACTTGCACAAGGATATGTAATTAATTTGGAATGGCTAAGTGGACTCATTACCAGCAAAAAGTGGTGGAAGAACTTCAAAATGTATTTAATTAATGAACCTGATTGACAGTTTCAAGCATTACAACTCAAAAAAATATATGACAATTTGTAAATTGCAAAGGTTGACTGAATGATTCATAAGGGAAAAAAAAAAGAAAAACAATAATAACTTGACAATGAGACTGGTCAATATTGATGAAACAAACTTATCAGAATAAACCAATTAATAAAAAAAGGAACTGGAAAAATAATTTAGACTATTTTAGTATTATCAGATAATGACATGCTACAAATTTTATTTAACTATTGAAATCTTAACTACAGCAGGTTGATAAAAGCCATCAATAGCTTTCTATAGAAACAAGCATAGATTAGACTAACCCAATTCTTTCTGCTAATGATATAACTCAATAATTAATAATAAATTAATAAAATAGCTGACAGTGACTAAGTTAATGGCTAGAAGTGATGGCATTAGATAGATGAAGATGATTACTTCAGAAGTTCAGCAGCTTGGCAACATTTGACAACAAATGATTCCAATCTTTAAACACTTTATCCTTAATTAATTAGCGTCATAATTCGAAACAGATTAAAATATAAATCAAAACAAATCAAAATAAATTATTAATTTTCATTCCTCCTACCAAACAACAAATAAGAAAGAAGGAAAAATTACCCCAGTCCTTCACGCGATTAAGTTTTACTGTAAACACTCGTTTAGTTGAATTTTAAAGCACATTTTATTTACTACAAACGATAAACTTACTTTTTTAAAACAATTAGACAGATAAAATTACACCACTTGTTTTTAATTATCATAATATTGCTATCGATGATCATCTTAACAACAAATTAAAGTAAACGAAGCGTTCAATATTAGTAATAGTATAATTGTATCTATTTCCATCGTCACTTTTGGTCTATCATTAGTCTATGCATGGTTCGTTCAATACCAACAAAGAAATGTATTGAAAATAAAAGGTGTATAGAGTTCAACTTTTACAGAAACATTCTTCAACATGTCACTTGCATTACTGCTGCCTACCTGATCAAAATGATGAACAGAAATAAAGAAATCCTTAATAAAAATGAATGTATATGTCCCTTCCTTTTCTTCTGCTCGTTCTTGCAACGCGCTGTTATCTGAAGGAGGCTTTCGCGTTGTGACCTACTGGAATAGGCTGAGCAGTTAGTTTTACCTCCCACCGAATCCAGAAAAAGATAAACGAAGAGCTAATTTTTGTCTAAAATTTCATAACAGAAAAAATTATTGCTTACAAAATTATTTTTTTTGATATTTTATTTTTTCATCATACAGTAATGTCAGGTAAAGACTTAAGGGTTATTCGTCTTTCATTGTATTAAATTTCGAGCTCTTAACGAAGGAGTAGAAATGAACAGCAACAAAGTGCAGATTCCATAGATCATTGAGTGATGTCTCTCACTTGTCGCCGGTTGTATTTAAAGGAGAGTAAACTAGGAGAAAGTTCTATTAGAAAGGAGGCAGTTAACAACAGTAATAATAACAGCGGGATATACCAGAGACTTTTATTTTACTTCTCGTCGATAACATCCCCCCCCCCCCGATCGTTGTTTAATCATGTTACTGCTGTTGGTTACTAAACAAATTACTTTACTACAATTTTACAGTAAAGAAAATAAACAGCGAAACAATCTTGAAACAGATCACGTCGTGGAAATTATTCAACGACCTTAAACGTTTTAGTAAATTAAAAATACAACAACCTAGTACATGTATTAAAATTGTATTTTACTCATGTAACTGGAAAAGGGAGGGTGTTTTAATGTTGTTGTTGTTTTTCTTTTTGCAGTAAGTATATAAAGGTACACAGGGCCATCTTTACGCAGTGGCGACCTACAGGGATGGCGTTTACGGCAGTGCCAAACTGAGGGATTTCGGGGCCCGGGGGGCTTAGCTTCTTTGGGGGCCCCTGCATTTTAACATTCGACACCATGACATGAGATAATGTACTTAATATTTAATGTAGACAAAAATTTGGGGGCTCCCCTCAAGCTGGGACCCGGGGGCACTTTCTAATTTGGACCCCCCCCCCACACCCTAGGTACGCCTCTCGTTTACGGATTCCAACCCAGGCCCCGATTCTGTGGGTGGGCTCTCAAGATGGGAGATTATTTTGTACCCTGGCTGTAACTAAGACTAAATTTTCTGACCCGCACATGATATTGGACCAATGTACCTTAAAATATCCTCTCCTCCTCTCCACCCCCCCACCACCCCGCGTAATTGCTCCATTTGGCCATGGGCCCTATTTACAGAGGCGTAGGAAGCGTAACTGATGGGTTGTGCGGCCGCACAGATCGAAGATCAGGAGGAAGGTGTGACGAAAGAGCGCCGTTTAATGTTTTTGCACACTTTATATATTTATATATATATATATATATATATATATATATATATATAGAGAGAGAGAGAGAGAAAGAGATAGATAGATAGATAGATAGATAGATAGATAGATAGATAGATAGATAGATAGATAGATAGATAGATAGATAGATAGATAGATAGATAGATAGATGGATGGATGGATGGATGGATGGATGGATGGATGGATGGATGGATGGATGGATGGATGGATCGATAGATAGATAGATAGATAGATAGATAGATAGATAGATAGATAGATAGATAGATAGATAGATAGATAGATAGATAGATAGATAGAAAAAGACCTACAAGAATAAAATTTAAAGAAAGGTATTTAGTAGAAAAAAACAGGGTTGTTCAGTACGGGCGAACTACGGGCCACGGCCGGCCAGCAGGACTATTTAATCCGGCCTCCCACTATTTCCATATCATAGCAAAACACTGTTGATGATTTTTACGCTCTGACTAGTAGAAAAGCCTGCTGAAGCTGGCTGAACGAAATCCGACAGAATGGATAACAACGAAATATACGAAATACTGCAATAGAAAAGAACGTGATAACAGAATACGATATGAACAGAAATAACAAAGAAATGTATGAAATACAACGCATACACCGCACGATATGAAAACTACCTGCGAGGGAGACAGTGTTACAACGCATACACCACCGCACAATATGAAAACTACCTGCAAGGGAGACACAGTGTTAAAACGCATACACCGCACAATATGAAAACTACCTGCAAGGGAGACACAGTGTTACAACGCATACACCGTAGGATGTGAAAACCACCTGAGGGAGACACGCGGGTTAGACGATTATGTATTTAAGGATTACTTCATGCTAACACTTTATCCATCTGCTCCTTGCCATGGCCCGTCGGTCAAATTCAGATGAGCCCAGTGTGGCTCGCGAGTCAAAAAGCTAACCCGCCCCTGTTTTATAGTCGTTGTATTCTGCCACTATTCAAATTTTGTACGTGGCCCAAACAACGTTCGCTACATCGGGTCAAGCCCAGCGCAAATCGACTCCCCACAGTACCCTCCCCACCCCTCCACACACACACCCACCCCGACCGGTCTCTCTATTCACCATCACCCGCATGAATGCTGTCAAGAGGAATAGCGGGTTAGCGACCAGCTGGTTTACAAAAGGCAAGTCTTGGACATTTTGAAACGCGGGCGATGATAAAAAAAAATGAAACACCGCCCGTAGATTAGATGATCCAATAACTTATGATAAAATAATTAGTAATGTGACAAAATAATGGTAATATGACAAAATAATTATTAATGTGACAAAATAATTAGTAATATGACTAAATAAGGGTAATATGACAAAATAATTAGTAATGTGACAAAATAGGGGTAATATAACAAAATAATGGTAATATAACAAAATAATTGTAATATGACAAAATAATGGTAATATAAAATGACAAAATAATGGTAATATAAAATGACAAAATAATAGTAATATGACAAAATAATTAGTAATATGACAAAATAATTAGTAATGTGACAAAATAATTAATAATGACAAAATAATGGTAATATTGGAAAATAATAGTAATTCATCGGATGAATATAACAATTTGTATGTTGTATATTGAATTACAATATTTTTTTTATAGAATATAGGCAAAGTAATGTTAAAAAAATATGAGGTTTTATTATGAAAACTGTTTTTTTTTAATTCTGTCCTGGGGTTATTTTAGATTCTGAATGAATTTACCTTGGAGCAAGTTTAACAGAATTATAACCCCCTCCCCTCCCACATCCCTTTATTCTAACCAGGGGGCGAACTACAGTACTACTAACCTTGGTCCCTTAAGATCATATTGATAATCTGAATGGGCATGGTGGTACATGAAATATTTCATCTCTCGATCCAGCGCACACACTGAGCCGTTACTACGTTATATGTTGTCCGAGATATGGTTGTAGCCCCAAAGTTTGCCTACTGATAAGAACGTCGCCTAATTCTCAAACCAAGAAAGCCGTCTCCTAGTGTGCCTATTTATTATAATTTCGCCTAGATTTCCTACTTATAAAACCGTCTCCTAGTGTCAAAAGTAAAGTTCCCTATGTGCTCATTAGGGTAGATGAAGTGTAGAATTCATCTGTTTCAGTAACCTCGGCATACGAAGGGATTGTGTGGTTAGCACAACACCCAGCCGTCTTCACTCCCCCAAACTTAAAGTCGGGTACCCATTTAAAGTTGGGTGGACTTGGAGGACGTACACCAGGATCTGAAAAAAAATCCCAAAGTTCTTACTGAGGTTCGAACCCAGGACTCTCCGGTCAAAAGTCGAGCGCTCTACACAGCACGCCCACCCGGCCATCAGTCTCCTAGTGTACCTACTTATTATAATATCGCCTAGATTTCCTACCTATAAAACAGTCTCCTAGTTTGCCTACCAATAAGAATGACCCTGCCACAGTAGCGTGAACATTTTACAGCAGGGGCCAGGCCAATAGCGGGGGAGGGGCAGGCCAATATCAGGTGGGGGGACAAAATGCAGGGGGGCCCGGCCCCCCAGGCCCCCGCACACTACGGGCCTGTCCTGCCAGCACATAACAACTCTTAGGACAGTTTTTTTTCCTGCATCCCTTTCCAGATTCCCCGCCCCCCCCCCAATCCCCGACCTCATTGCAGGAACATAGCTATCCAAAGGGGACATGTAAATATACCCAGGAGATGACCGTCAGGCAACCGCAAATGGGGAAGGGAGGGAGGGGAGGGACTGTACTGTACCACTCAAAACAAACATGGCATTTAAATAACACCGTGCTCTCCCCATACACAATTAATGCAGGCACGTTTTTATCTCCCCCCACCCCCTTCCCCACAGCCCAGTGTAATGAGCTCACGCCGCCCCTCCCACAGAGTGCTCAACTTCACAAATTTATGCATGACATTTCATGACATGTTGCATTTGTCGTTGATTTGTATGGTAGCACAAACAACATCAGACAATTGGGTTATTACATCATCTTTTCCCAGATGTGGACGATTTCTATGGTAGCACAAACAACATCAGACAATTGGGTTATTACATCATGTTTTCCCAGATGTGGACGATTTCTATGGCAGCACAAGCAACATCAAACGAATGGATTACATCATGTTTTCTCTGATGTCGTCGATTGGTCATCGTCAGTGTACGGCAAGCTGCGCCGTGCCGAGAGGCCCATTCAAGGAACGGTGCTAACTCCAGATAATCATTGGGCCCTTGGCTAATCCACCAACTGGGGCCTCTCTGGTCTCTCACACTCACCTGTAGCAGATTACTGTACCCAACTGGGCACAAGAGGGCACCCTCCCCCCGCCCCGCCCCCGACTTGTGTTCATGCCGTAACCCTTCTTTTTGCGACGGTCCTGCAAGGAACGCATAGAACAAAATAAATGAAATCAAAATATTTAAAACAAAGTTAAAAAAAAAAAGAATCAGAATAATACAAGTCTTGATCGACTTTGGTTCTAATAAATTGAGAACCTCTGGTATATTAAAGATGTAGTAGGGTAAATGAATACGTCCAAATAGGAAAATATTTAGAGGCTGCATGTGATTGAAGAGACACGCCGAATGAATGAAACCATGCCCCACTTTCTGGGTCATGAGAGAATCGATAATCAGTTGTTTTTTTTCACATTGAGCGAGGAGGGAGGGGAGGGGGGTTTAGGGGGAATACAAAGACAGTCAGCGTACGTCTCGTGCAGGTTTTTGTACGCGGGTTTTGTACGCGGGTTTTTGTACGCGGGTTTTGTACGCGGGTTTTTGTACGCGGGTTTTGTACGCGGGTTTTTGTACGCGGGTTTTTTGTACGCGGGTTTTGTACGCGAGTTTTTGTACGCTGGTTTTGTACGCGGGTTTTTGTATGCTGGGTTTTGTATGCTGGGGTTTGTACGCGGGTTTAGTACGCGGGTTTTGACATGCAACAGGTTGATTTCGTACGCTGGATATCGTACGCTGGCGTATCGCTACACGGGCGTATTGTAAGCGGGTTCATATCACACACTGACATATCACACACTGACATATCACACACTGACATATCACAAATTGACATCACACACTGATATATCACACACTGACATATCACACACCTGACATATAACACACCTGACATATCACACACCTGACATATCACACACTGACATATCACACACTGACATATCACACACCTGACATATCACACACCTGACATATCACACACCTGACATATCACACACTGACATATCACACACTGACATATCACACACCTGACATATCACACACTGACATATCACAAACTGACATCACACACCTGACACATCACACACTGACATATCACACACCTGACATATCACACACCTGACACATCACACACTGACACATCACACACTGACATATCACACACCTGACACATCACACACTGACATATCACACACCTGACACATCACACACTGACATATCACAACCTGACATATCACACACCTGACATATCACACACTGACACATCACACCTGACATATCACACACTGACACATCACACACCTGACATATCACACACTGACCAGATGTTTGAGTTATCCGAAGTTGAGATTTGATATTTTGATAATCATCGCTGAATTGGACCTCCTAGAATCAATGCCAACACTCTCACTGAGCCAGCTATTGTTTATCTCTATCTGTGTGCCTGTAGCTTCATGTGAAGCTTTTCATAACTGACACTGATTAAAAAAAAATAGCCTGCGATCAGGGGCGCAACCAGTATGTTGAAGTTGGTAGGGTCCAAAATATTAGGGAAGATGAAAATGGGTATGTCTGCCCCCAAATTTTGGTAGGGTCGAATACCAGTGGCTTGATTTTTGGTAGGGTCCGGACCCGCACGACCCGTACATCGGTTGCACCCATGCCTGAGATCGACTATGGCAGTGGTTACGAACCTTTTTGGGGCCGAATACCCAAAATTCAATAAAAAAAAACCCACTTATTAATAGCAAAGTGCCAACACTCCAATAAATATTTAAAGGAAGTGATATTTTAGTCGCGTGCCGACTGATAATGCTCTGCGTGCCGACTGATGAGGCTCTGCGTGCCGACTGTAGCACGCGTGTCGTAGATTCGCCACCACTGCACTATGGGATAGGTAAGGCCTTCCTGACCTTGCTCTGTTATCTATTGAAAATGTTTTCGTAAAATATATTGATTTTAATGGAACGGTTGACAGATTTGCAGCGTTGAAGACCAGGAAAGGAAATTTTAAAATAAAGTTTATTGTTAAATTAAAAAAAAAAATTGGCCTCTGCCTTGCTAGTTGTTGCAGTGGAATATGATCTATGGTCTAGTGCTGGAAAATATTAAATAAATCCGATTATCCATGGTGGAAGTCTTGAGGGGGTGACACCCGGAATAAGCCGAACTGGGTGACACTAACCAAAGTGATGCATCTGACCTAGTGGTACAAAGTGGTCGTATACAGTGGTAGTACATAGTAATACATAGCGGTACATAGTGGTAAAAAGGGCATATAGTGATACATTGTGGTAAAAGTAGTAGTATATAGTGGTACGTAGTGGTAGTTCATAGTATAACATAGTGGTACGTAGTGGTAGTTCATAGTATTGCATAGTGGTACGTAGTGGTAGTTCATAGTATAGCATAGTGGTGAAAGTAGTAGTAATTTTGTCCTAATAGTAAGATGAACCAGTGGAGGCCAAGAACTAGGTCAATAAGATCTGCACTCCTACAACTTTATATAGTCAATGAACTTTACAATTTGGTAATTAAATGAGTGACCAAAATAAATAAATAACTTTGGCTTATTTTGTTGCGCACAAAAAAACAAACAAACTCTGGTACATTATCTTTATTTAAAAGGTATATTATGTGATCATTTCTTTTACTAAACCAGTTAATACGCGGGTATGAATGAAAGACAGACAAATAATAATTCAATCGCACATAACAGAATTATGAAGGGCAGATGGTATATAAAGGTGTCCCTGTAAGAACGAGGTGACGTCTCTTAGAACCTATAAACCGCTAATGTGAATGTTTTAATGGTGCCCTTCTTATTTCGTCCCAACCATAGCCGATAGTGCAATCATGGGCGCCGAGAGCCAACAAGGGCCCCAGGGCAGGACATCATTGCGGGCCCCTTAATAAACAATGAGTCGTGAAAAAATTGACATGGTCGGGGCGGCCGGGCCCTCTTACAGATGCGGGCCCCCTGGCAATGACCCCTCCTGCCACCCCCTCTCGGCGTGCCTGAGTGCAATGGCCTAGGATGCACCACGGGAGATAGAGAAAGGTGGAGGGCGGTTGACTGACGACCTGAGAGCTCCGGGTTTGATCTTCGGTAAAAACCAAGGGGATTTTTCCAGGTGAAAGTCGGTTAAAACGGTCCATCAACTATGACTTAATAAGTTGGGAGAAGTAAAAGCGGCTGGGCGTTGTTGCAAACCACATAACCACTTTTCGTGACATGGATACAGAAATAAAGGAATTCTTCACTTCATCTGCTCCCATGGCCCTTTGGGGCTAAGGGAACTTTTTAAACATAATTATGGGTACCAGACATGTTTGATGGGTTAGTTGTGATAACAATTAGAATAATTAATTAAAAAGGTGTAGGGGAGGGGGGTATTTCATTAAACATGCTTAGAGTATGCCTAGTTTACTATCTCCGTATTCAACGAACAACCTTTTCACGATTTTTTAAAAAAATTTTCTTTAAATAGTGATTTACGTTAGATAATCAACTTAAAACGTCAAACGATACAAATTAAAAGGGTGCTTCCCCTTTAATAATATGTATAAATAAACTATCCAAATCATTAAAATACTTAGGAATTTATGTGAAAGATTTTTGCGTCGTCATTACAGAATTTGATTGAAATGAATAATTGAATTGATTATGTATATGCTATAGTCTATTAGCTTTCTATAAATAATTTAATTTCTCCAATATACACCAGAAGCATTTTAAATAGTAATAATCAAGGCCGTACCCAGGATTTTGTTTGGGGGGGGGGCTGTGCGCCTTAGGGGGTGCTGTGCATAGAGTTTTATATAAGAAAAAATTGGAACACAGTGATAAAGAAGTATATTTTATAATAAAATTTGATTTTCAGAATTAATTTGGGGGGGGGGGGCCTGCAGGCCCCTAGTCCCCGGGTACGGCCTTGGTAATAATGATAAAATTTAAAAAAAGTTATGAACGACAACTGTAAAATAAAACGATAATTAAATGATAAGTTGAGTTATATCCCTTGCAATGTTTTATTTATTTATTTATTAAATTTAAATGACGAGATACTCGTATCCCTTAGAGAGGTTACTTGCAGAGGCGCAACTAGACCAAACTTTCAGAGAGGGGGGAGGGGAGGGGAAAAAATCACTTGTATTAAAAAATGACAATATTTATATATTTGTATTTTATTTTAAACTAATATTGGTCTAATCTTTTATTTTTTTTTTTAATTCGGGGGCCCCCAATGCCCCCCCCCCCTAGTTGCGCCACTGGTTACTTGGATACAAATTTATATAGATTTATATTTGAATTTAAATATGTAATCACCCAAGTGACTCAGGACAGTGATTCTCAAACTTGAACGCTTGGCAACCACTATAAATAAAAAAAAAAAGGTTTCGTTTTTCGCGACCCACCTGCGGAGAAGTACAATTTGACGCAGGGACTTGTTTTTGTTTTTTTAAAATATATTTTGACCTTTCAAATTGAAAAAACGTTGAGATGTAATTACTTACACGTAGAATATCGATGGGTTTATTTTATTATTATTATATGTGTATATTTAAATTTGTCGTGCCCCGACCCCGAAATTTCCCCCCACCCCCCCCCCCGCCCCGCGACCCACAAGAAGAACGAGTAAAAGAGAACTCTCCTTGGTCCGGAATGAATGTTCCTTGGGGGGGGGGGTTTTTGTAAAGTGCGCATGTGTGTATGTGTGTGTGTGTAAAGGGGGGGTCACATAAGCCGTGAAACCAGTTTTGGGGCCTCTCTCAGTTACTCCCAAGATTGTATTTTTTTTTAAAGAAAAAGGTATATGAATTCAAAGGGACGGGTGGTCGTGCGGTGTAGAGCGCTCGACTGTCGACAGGAGAGTCCTGGGTTCGAACCTCAGTGAGAACCTTAGGATTTGTTCAGGTCCTGGTGTAAGTCCCCAAGTCCACCCGGCTCTGATGGGTACCTGACTTTAAGTTGGGGAAGTAAAGGCGGCTGGGCGTTGTGCTAACCACACAATCCCTTCATATGCCGAGGTTATAGAAACAGATGAATTCTACACTTCATCTGCCCTGATGAGCCCTCAGTGGCTAAAGGGAACTCTACTTTATATAATTAAAAGAGATGAAGAGGGAAAGAGAGGAGGGGGCAGAGGCGTAGTGAGGGATGGTAAAGGGGTGCATCATGCCCCGGGCGCTTCTTACAAAGGGGTGCCAAATGGTATATTTTACATATAATATTATATGGTTTTCGAAAAAAAAAAAGGTATTGTGCCAGAATGGCAAAATAAGTGCCGGTGCATTCTTGAAAAATATTAAAAAATGAAATCGGGGAGGGCCTACGACTTTGAAAGCGCCAACGGTGACCTTAAAACGGCCCTGATTGTGCCCCGGGCGCGAGTTAAGCTCGCTACGCCACTGGGGGAGGGGGGAGTGGCAGGCTGTCGCTTATACTGCCAAAAACATAATAAAGATTCTGATTGGAACATTCTGTATGTAGATCGTGGTTTGTAAGCCAAGGTGTTTGAGAGTTCAATGTTCAGTTTATTTTTTACTAATTTGAAATAAAAAAAAAATCACTTGCCAATATAAATAATAAGACAAGTAGGGCATACACAATTAAAAACAAAACAAAACACGTCACGTAATTTTCACCAGTTTTATTTTTTTTTGTACTTGTAAAAACAAAATGGTTCAACAATTGGTCATGTGAAAAATTGGATTTTGTTCAATTTGCATAATTATTCATGGAACGAAACAAAAGAATGCAATAATAACATCCGGGTCAACAGTCACAAAGTCACTTACTTGAATCTTTAACAGAGGGGATTAAACATAGATAGCAGGGCAGTAGATTTTTGGATTTATATTAATATTTGACTATCAGAAAAAAGTATTATAAGGCGTATTATTAAATAATGCTAAAATAAAAGCATAAGAATTTAAATGAGAAATACAGCATATAAATATTGAACAAAATCAATATTTATCTGAATTAAAAAAAAAAACAACAACCGTTGTACAAGAATATAATATTTATCTTTCTGTAAGTTAGGAAGTTTGACATATTTGCAGTGGCGCAACTAGGGGGGGGGGCATTGGGGGCATTTGCCCCCTCCGAAATAAAAAAAAATTAAAAGATTAGACCAAAATTTGTTTAAAAATAAAACACGAATGTATAAATAATTTGATTTTTTTAATACAAGTGATTTTTTTTGCCCCCCCCCCCTGAAAGTTTGGTCTAGTTGCGCCTCAGCATATTTGGCTTTACTTAAAGGCACATATCATGATACATTACGACAGTAACTGTTTTATAACAAGAACAGATCATGATGCATTACGACAGTAACTGTTTTATAACAAGAACAGATCATGATGCATTACGACAGTAACTTTTTAAAACAAGAACAAAACCTGGTATGAGGGGAGTTTTGGCACCATGAAATAGTCATTGGATAGAATATGTACAAATATAGTATATATAAAATACATGTTTATATATAAATATAAATTAGAAAGGATTAGCAAGTGACTGTGCATATAAAGTAAATAAATAAATAATCAACAGAATCTATCAACAAATAATAAAAAAGATTTTTTTCGAATGCATTTCCCATTGTTTGAATCACTTCAGATTTCTTCTAGATTAACCTGCAGTATACATAACACGGGGGGGGGGGGGGTTGCTATCTACCAACGCGGTTAGGCTCATTACGAGAATGGCTGACGATTTCAAAATAATAGCAGCCATTCTGTAAGGTGGTGCTGCGCTAAGAGAAAGCAACCTACGCGAAATTCAGGACCGTCTAAAAGAAAGGGGAGGGGGGCTGAGGGTTGGAGGTTCACTGGGCACTTTGCACGAGAGCATCGTGAGTATGAAGGGGTGGGGAGAGAGGGGGGCCTATTCTCAGCGGACATTCTTGTGAATGATAAGCGTAAGGAGAGCCCAGCATTGTGGTTAACCCCCCCCCCCCCACCCCAGAGGATGGACCCCCCTCCCCACCTTTAATGACGACCCTGCTTAAATGCAGCGAACTAATAGAACTAAGATATTGACCGTGTGTAAAAACAAAAAAAAAACTGCCATTATTTTCCCCAATCGTATTTTTAAAAACTAATATTCCCACCACATAAAGAGATATAAGAACATTTTCTTGTGTCTTCCATTTCAGTAATTGTATGGATTTCGTCAAATAGTTCAATCATTAAAATCAATCACCTCAAAAAAAATCATCAAAAAAAAATTTGCTTTGATAAATCTAGTACAGAAATATAGCATTTAAAACATTTTTTCAACTATTTATTTAAAAAAAATGATGTATAGATGAAGTATTTCTATGTCATTTAAATATATATATAGAGAGATTCACTCTAGCTTTTTTTTGTCGCTAAGTAAAAAAAAAACAACAAGTCGATATCCCACCGAATAGACAAAATACAAGGATGATAAACGTATAAATAGACATGATAAATATAAATGAACACTTTGGACTGAAGGTTATTTGCACAAAATAAGTGAAAATATCAGATACACGGGTGACACTTTCTAGATTGCAAACTGGAATTAAGTAGTACATGAACTCTTTTTAATGAACTTTTAGAATTCAATATGTATTACATAACTTAATTTTTTAAAATTTTATTTACACTTTGACAAAATAATGAATTCTTTTCTTTTTTAAAAAAAAAATAACTTAAGTTATAAAGTTTAAAAAATATTGTCAATAGCCTTTTTAAAATTCAGGAATGCACAGATGAAGTAATAATACCCATCAGAATTGGGATAAAACTTAAATGAACGTATAAACATTCCGAAAAACAAATTTCATTTAACTGTTTATGTTTTCTGTGTACTTCAAAAAATATGAATGAAATAAACGAAAACATTTAACGAAATTTACTTTCTAAATGTTTCAACCCTTTGAAATAGCCGAAATGTCTAAGTTTACCCCGAGTGTCTAAGTTTATTCTGAACGTCTTGGCGAGTCTGTATATCACAGATATATCAGTGGGAGTGTTTCATTTGAAATGAACCAAAACCGAGAGACCAACATTTTGACTGAGAAGATCGTTGATGTCTCTCTCTTTCTCTCTCTCTCTCTCACACACACACATACTCATTCTATGGCATACACTTTTCATAATGTTTATGTAACACATTTACAAAAAAAAAGGAAGGGGTTAAGTAAAAGCACCCGTGATACAGATACATATTGTGAAGAGATTCACTAGACCAGCTAGCTATCTGTTCATTCAAACATAAACAAAAAAAAAATATAATGTATGATATTTTGTTGGAAGGCGATAAAATAGACTAAAAGTAAATGTATAATCTATACATATAATTTAAAAGTAACGGAAGGGAGTGTTATTTTAAAAAAAAATATAAACCGTAGAGAAATGTACATCAAGGGAATGTAACCATAACACAGTTCTAGCTTCATGGTGCCCCGGATTGCCAATGTAACATAATTAAAAAAAAATATTACATATACAATAATTTCGGTAAAGGAAAGATTGATACAATAAATCATACAGTACATTTTTTATTTCCCCATCAAGTATGTTAGGGTCCTGCCCTTAAGAAGAAGAAAAAAAAATCATGAACAAAAAATCATGAAAGAACTTGAAAACAGCAAAATTATCGGGTTTTTGCTTCTAGGCAACACGAGGTAAAACGGAGACACAAATGAGTGAAACACTGAATGATCTTTGCGCACGTGTGTGTGTGTGTGTGTGCATCCAGAAAAATTGGATGCAATATGAACGATGTATACTATTAAATAAAACAATGCAAAAAAAAAATGCTTGATATATGAAGATAATGCTCCGTGTTTGTGAGTCCAGTATTACCTGATGTTGCCGCTTATATAAAATTAAATTATTCTAGATTTAAAAAAAAACAAATAATAAAAAAAAAATTAAACTAGAACTATGCCGATGATTGAGGGTATGTGCTTTGAGGATTTAATACCCCTACAGAAGATCTCCGACCAAAGCTGACTTCAGACCCCAGGGAGTTAGCATTGGCGGGCTGAAAAACTTGAATCGGGGTCACCGAAACATCGGGCCGAGCAATAATCTGAAAAAAAAAAACGAAACAAAACAAGTTATTTTTAAAAACGATTACTGATGATGAGGAATAATTAATTGCTTGTTGCCTATATCTAAATATACAGACATTACTTTTTGGTTGTATGTCTAATCAGCGCCGTAAATATGGATAGGCAGACTAGACAGACAACCTCACAAAGCCCCCCGCCTCCCTATCCTCCTCTTACAAAGTACACAGTTCTATACAATATGTTTTTTTTTTAGGGGACGGATGGTCGTGCGGTATAGCCGTCGACTGTCGACCTGAAGGTATCTGGTTCGATCTCCGGTGAGGACCAAGGAAATCTAGAACCAATATGTTTTTTTTCTAGGGGACGGATGGTCGTGCGGTATAGCGCTCGACTGTCGGCCTGAAGGTATCTAGTTCGATCTCCGGTGAGGACCAAGGAAATCTAGAACCAATATATATATATCCCGTGCTGCCGCCGTGGGCATTGCAGTTTCGGCTGTGGTGGGGGATGAAAGAAGGGCGCCGCAAAAACCGTTTCCATCAGTCAGTGGCTTATAGGATCTCAGAGATTTCATCTCATCCTTTCAGGGGAGATCTATCTATACAATATGTTGGGAAGGGACGGACGGGTCGTGCGATAAAGCGCTCGACTTTCGACCTGATTGTTGCCGATTCAATTCCTTTTTTTTTTTTTTCAGGTCATGGTTAAAGCTCTCCTACATGTCTCCCTCCGTGGTGCATCCCCATGGTCATTGCACTATCAGCTAAAAGGATGGGGGAGGGGGGGCTATTGTGAAAGAAGGGCACGCCGAAAAAAAAAAACCGTCCAATAGTGGTTTAGTGGAAACTAAAGAGATAACAGCTCAAACATGGACCCTAACAAGTAATTTTATTTTTCCAACGGTCCCTAAAATATTTATAACCCCCCCCCCCCTAAACATAATAACGGATATGTATGCAAGAGCAGACGGACTTTCTTTTTAAAAAAAAAAAAATATCACGAAAGCAAGAAATGAAATATCAACGAAAAAAACTGTAGGTGTACTTACGAAATTGCTAAGCATACTAGATGGTGTAGAGAATCGGCCGCTGCCCTCTTCATCAGAGTAATGAGTGAATGCAATATCCCTTCAGATAGACAAAGTAATTCACAAATATTAGAAAATAATGTTTACTTTTAAAAAAAAGTACGCAATTCGGATATATATGTATAATATATACATTTGGGGAAACAATCAATACACATAATGGTTACATTTTATTCATATTTTTTAAAGACTGCTATAATGCAGTCTTACAGTAATACAACATTTCTTGCAGTGAAAATAACATAAAATAGTCACCTGTCAGATTTTCGACAAGCCAGAAACCAGAAGCAGCAGCCCAGGAGTCCAGCGGTAACTGCGATGGCGCCGAGCGTGACGCCAGTTATCTGACCAGCGTCCAGTTTTTTGCTGATTTTCACCTCACAGTACTCGCCTTCCCAATTGACTGGACAGCTAAAAAAAAAAACAAAACATAAGTTAATGGAAATTTAGTTTTTGTGTGTGTAATCTACCACTTGATCGATCCACACACACACACACCCACACGCACACAGGTAAATAAAAGACGAGGTATGCAGATTCAAAGAACCATGGCAAAAAAAATGTTACTTACGCACAAAATGCGGTGAAATCTGAGGCCAATTCACACTGACCGTGATCGCAAAGACGAACTTTTTCAAGCAGAGCACAGTTGTGGGTACAGGTGATGGCGAACTGCGACTCACTGTCCACTTCGTTTGGACGACAGTCACTGTAACCTGGTGAGCATGGACTATCTTTGCACGGA
The DNA here is from genome assembly GCA_021962125.1 of Bulinus truncatus. NCBI lineage: Eukaryota > Metazoa > Mollusca > Gastropoda > Planorbidae > Bulinus > Bulinus truncatus. The sequence goes on from JAGDYQ010000107.1 coordinate 3,639,095, forward strand.
TCGCCGAGGATGCTTTCAACTGTGAAAGGGGGGGGGGAAGAAACAGTAAGAAGAAAAAATGATTAGCATACAATGTGAAAAATTGGGGGACGGGTGGCCGAGTGGTCGACCGTCGACCTGAGAGTTCAGGGTTCGATCCTTGGTGACAACCATGGAAACTTTTCCGTGTGAAATTTGCTGTAAAGTGCCCCCCCCGTCCCCAAGTCCCCTCCCGGGTATAAATGGGAACCGCCTGACTTAAGTTTGGGAAGTAAAGGCGGCTGGGCGTTGTGCAAGCCGCCACAATCCCTTCGCTATGCCAAGGTTATAGAATAAAAGATGAATTCTACACTTCATCTGCTCCGATGGCCCAGTAGGGCTGAGGAAACTTAGCGAAATGTCGGGAACGGCCACTGAATATTTTATATATATATATATATATATATATATATATATATATATATATATATATATATATATATATATCATTCAGAAAAGCGCATCACTATTTTAAAGACTCATGCCTTTGTTTATTTTTATTTTGCCCTTAACCGATATGGTCGTGGGGAGGGGGATGGGGGGGGGGGAGCGTATGCTTTCATCCGCCCTCTTTCTGTGGTCTTAGGGTCTTGGTGGCGCCCTTCTCTCCCAGTCAAAGGCGTATATTTTTGGCTTTACCAGGGATATAATCCTGTATTTTTTTTTTGCATGTGAGACGAGTTTACTATTGACTTCGATATCCAGTCCTTTATTTTTCTTTTTAAAAATGTATCACCTAAACATTAATACACCATTCTACCCTTCATCTTCATGGGAACGGATGGTCGCGTGGTAAAGCACTCAGCTGTCGACCTGAAGGTACCTGGTTCGATCTCCGATGTATATATCTCCCGTGGTGCCTCCATGGCCATTGCTCTATAGATTATGGTGGGGGTTGAAAGAAGAGCACCATAAAAAAACCGTCCCATTAGTGGTTTATAGGATCTAAGAGATTTCATCTCATCTGCCCTGAAGGGAACTTTTCAAAACTTACATTGTTTGAGTGTATCACACGGCATTCAAAACTTACATTGTTTGAGTGTATCACACAGCATTCAAAACTTACATTGTTGGAGTATATTCTCTGGATCGATCCCCTTCTCCACATCAAGGCCCGTCACATTGATGGGGTCCCTTGTGCCATTGATATTTTGCAGGGTCCCGTTAATTTTGTCCAAAATGGTGGTTATGTTGCCGTTCAAAAACCCGGAGTCGCTGCCATTGATTAACATCTCCCAGAGAACTTCCACCTGGCCGTCTGGTCTGTTGTAAAAAAAAACAAATCAAAACAAAACATAAGAAATAAATAAAACAATGGCGTCTCTGCATGTAGTAGCATACACAGCGTGCGCCCAACATGGTTTGCGATACTTCATTTCATACCCACCCACTTAAAAAAACAAACAAACAAAAAAAACCAAAACAAAACATAATAAATAAAACAAAGGCGTCTCTGCATGTAGTAGCATACACAGCGTGCGCCCAACATGGTTTGCGATACTTCATTTCATACCCACCCACTTAAAAAAACAAACAAACAAAAAAAAACAAACAAACAAAAAAAAAACAAATCTGTTGTTGATGATAAAATTCTGTTTAAGATACAAACAGACAACTCAACAGATGTACTTACTTCACATTTATGCTTGTCACTGTGACGTTCAAGAAACCTGTTACGTTCTTCAACTGCCTCTTCAGCTGTGAATGACACGCCATTCATTGGATTAACAAACACGTATTATTAGTGAATACAATTTTGTTCCACGTACGTCAATCATCTAGTCATTCTGTCAGTATGTCTATCAGTATGTCTATCTGTATGTCTATCAGTATGTCTATCTGTATGTCTATCTGTACGTGTCAGCGTCATTCCAGTACTGTAGCGAGCTCAACTCGCGCCCGGGGCAGAATACCCTTTAAATACCTTTTTAGCGCCCCCTCACACACACACACATTCGAAACCATGTAATATTATATGTAAAATATACTATTTGGCACCCCTTTTTGAAAAGCGCCCGGGGCATGATGCCCCCCTCTGTCCACCCCTCGCTACGCCTCTGCGTCATCCCTGCCAGTCTGTCTCTGTGTTAGTCCATATACTACTACAACTACTAAGATCAACTGTAACCCAATGAAATGCCTTTACCTCATCTTCCAGTTCCACTTTGATTCGCCGCTTCTCTTTGTCGTCCACTGGCTGTGTTGCGTTTTTTAACCTGAACGTTGACGTCTGTTTAATTATCACGGGAGGGACGATGCTTTCAGTGTTAGTATACAGCTCTTGACCTGCGTTTCAATAAAAGAAAGAAAAATAATAAACAATCAATGGCAAGTTGACTAATTTTATTGGTGCACTGTTAGTGTCAATGTGGACGTTTTGATTGGCTAAAGTTGATGTGACGTTTTGATTAGCTATAATTAGCAACCTCTTTGTTGCCTTATTTAAAAAAAAAAAACAATAACATTTTAAGTGGAATAAAAGTTTTGAAGAAGGCATCCAGTACCTGAGCCTTCCACTGGGATGTCCGTTGACTTCTGGTTTTGGTTACTTTGGGTTGTCGCAGCAGTGGTAGTGGGGTCGTTTGCACTCTGGCGTTTAACTCTCAGCTTTGCTGTTGGCAGAAAAAAAAAGACAACATTCGTTATCCATTCTTTTAAAGCGGAATCCTACCCAATAGATTGAAAGAAACTTAAACCTACTCGATGGATTGAAAGAAGCTCAAACCTACCCGATAGATTGAAAGAAACTTAAACCTACCCAATAGATTGAAAGAAGCTCAAACCTACCCGATAGATTGAAAGAAACTTAAACCTACACAATAGATTGAAAGAAACTTAAACCTACTCAATAGATTGAAAGAAGTTTGAAAAATACCCAAAAAAAGAATGATATCATATGAAACCTACCCAAAGCTTGGTCGGACAGATTCCAGTCTTTCTTCATGGCGATGTAATCCTCCTTGAACATCAGACACTCCCAGCTGGTTTTGTCTAGACAAGCGATTGACATGATGTCGACCCCGTTGAGGCCATGAACTTCGTGCACGTCGTCGCCTTTCACCTTTAAACTTTCAGACTTCTTAGAGCCAGCGGCGGCGCCATCATCCGCGACCGCGGCGACCTCCTCGCTCGAGTCTGAGGTCTGCGCAAGTTTCCTGGTCGGCGACTTCACCTTTTCTTCGATGGGTATGAAACCTTCCCCTTTCAGGTCCACGTTATCCTCCGACACCTTTGCTGTCGACTCACTCTCTTCGGGCTTCGTTTCAGAAACGGGTTTTCCCGTTACTGGATGAGAGTTGGCGGGAGCAGCTTCTGACGCTTTTTTCGTCTCCGTCGCCTGTGTCTGACTCTCTACCTTCTCAACTGATTTGGAAACACCGTTGGTGGCTGAAGCTATAAAAAAAACAAAAGAAATGAGTAAAAATGGTTTTTAAATTGTCCATATTTTTCTTTAAAAAAAAAATTAAATACATCAATAGTAATGATAAAGCTAAAAAAATTATCTCTAATGATAACGAAAATATATGCCACAATTTCTTTTGCCTTTTTTTTTTCAAAAATTTAAAAATACAAAATGCTAATCTTCAGTAGTTTGAAAGTAACTTACACAAACTTCGTTTATTTCCCTTGGCGGCGTTTTTGGCCACTTGGTCTACGGGGATGAACTCTTCCGCTTCTAAAAACTTATCCGTGTCTTCTGTTTTATCGTCTATGTCGTTGATAATCTCCCAGTCACTGGATACCACTGGAAATAACATGACAATCATACATACAGTGACAATCATACATACAGTGACAATCATACATACAGCGATAACAGCAAGAGTTACGGAACAATACATTCCTGGTGAATTGACTGAGCGAAACATCCCAACTATATATATAAAGGATAATATAAGCCTATATGGGATATTAGTCATTATGAGATATATGTCTATATGAGATATATGTTTATTGGGGATATTGGTCAGTATGGGATATATATCTATATGGGGTATCTATCTATATGTATTAATGTATATTTTTTTTATAACTTGCTGCATTAAAAAAAAATATAATAAATAAATTCACTTGTTTTTTTTTAAAAGAGAAGATAACAGCAAAAGAGAACTGCGCTACTCAAGTCTCAAACCCAATGCAAGAGTTGTTTGCTCTTGCATCGAATTGTAAATATCCAAAAAAATCTTGGAAAGTCAGGCAAAGGGTGGTGGTGGGGGAGGGAGACTATCTTTTCCCCAGATAATCATAGGATTTAGGGAAAGATATCCCATACCGTGAGAAATGCACTATGAAAAATGTAAACTTCCAATCACAGGGATCCTCAAATTGTCATATGAAATTTATGGCGTGAATGTCAAAAGTAGGAAACAAGCTGCTTTGACTTCAATAATTATTATAAGAAGAACGTAAATCTAATAACGTATGAACATGTTAACCATGATTTCCAGTTAATATAATTAACTTAAGCCTGTCTTACAGTCAGTTAATACATGATGTACACATTAGATCCATTAACAGTTGCATATGGAGTTTATATTCATGTGTTTATGGGAATGAAGTTTATAATATAATTTATTCATATGTGTCTATGGGAGTGAAGTTTATAATATAATTTATTCATGTGATTATAGGAGTGAAGTTTATAATATAATTTGTTCATGTGTGTTGATGGGAATGAAGTTTATAATATAATTTATTCATGTGATTATGGGAATGAAGTTTATAATATAATTTATTCATGTGATTATAGGAGTGAAGTTTATAATATAATTTGTTCATGTGTGTTGATGGGAATGAAGTTTAGAATATAATTTACCCACAGATAAAAATATTCACTGCCTCGCGTGAGCTAAACAAAAAAAAAAAACCAACCATAAAAATAGTTTTTATTCATTTATGAAGTTTAGTGATTTCTTTCTTTTTTTTTTTTTTAAATATTGAAGTTTATTGTTTGTTAATTTTCTAGAATTTGATTGCACTGCTATCATTAACCACACACACACTTTATTTGCATCAGGAAACTGTTAACTCCTTTGAACCCGAACATAATACACTCATGTATGCTCAATGTGCGCAGTTCGATTACATGACGTCATCGCGTATATATTTGAATGTAGTTATGCGCCATTGCCATGGCTGGTGTTTTGAGGTTGTTATCTGCATGGCTTCCCCTCGCTTCCCCCCCCACCCCCTCCCCTTTAGATCAACAGGTGCATTACACCCTTTTTGTTTGACTCTTTCCCTTTTACATCTGCCGTACACACACACACACACAAGGGTTGCCAGATTGGCTTCATTGAAGTGCCAAATGTATTTGAATTTGGCTTAAATTAAAAGAAGAAAAAAAAAACTGGGGGGTGGTTATTCATTAAAATGAATCGGTGAAAACATTTTTGGAAGCTTTTATAATAGTACATTGTGAACTGTTTAAAAGCTTCAAAATGTTTTGATCTTGGTAATTTAGTTACTTGTAATATGAAGTAATAGTCAGTTGAATGGGGACATTCATGCAGTACATTAAACTTTATTGTTGAGTTGCTTTCCCTTCATTCTCCCTATTTCTCTCTCTCTCTCTCTCTCTCTCTCTCTCTCTCTCTCTCTCTCTGTCTGTCTTTCTTTTTCTTTCTGTCTGTCTGTCTCTCTCTCTGTCTTTCTCTCTCTCTCTCTCTCTCTCTCTCTCTGTGTGTCTCTCCCTGTCTCTCTCTCTGTTTCTCTCAGATTTAGACTTCCCTTATTCATTCTCCTTTCGCTCTATCTATCTATCTATCTATCTATCTATCTATCTATCTATCTATCTATCTATCTATCTATCTATCTATCTATCTATCTATCTATCTATCTATCTATCTATCTATCTATCTATCTATCTATCTATCTATCTATCTATCTATCTATCTATCTATCTATCTATCCGTCTGTCTGTCAGTCTGTCTGTCTGTAAGTCTGTCCGTCTGCCAGCTTTCTTTACTGTCTACCTCTTTCGATCTCATCTTTGTGACTAGCCCACTTGGCCAAAATGCTGCATCGTTAACATTTAAATCAAACATGGATATCACACGTGAAAGGAATGTCCTCTTGCTAGACGTAAGTAGGTCAACTGCAGTAAACAATCATCCCTTCAACCCTACGGGAGGACCACCCTATGACGTCAGGGAGCAGTCCCACTATATCCGCCCTGCTATATAAAAATAAACTCGGTTACACGCTTCGCGAGGAGTTCCCCTCATTGATTTATGACCCAAGGAGACACGATGTTTTTCCGTACTTAAAATAGCCACGCATTAAAACGAGAAAGACAATTGGTTGTCGCATCATTTGGCGAAGCTCGTGTTGGAAACAGTCTATTTTTAGACTATTTATCACTGGCTCTTTTTTTTGTGTCAAAGTTAAACTGTTTGATTGTAAATACCGCAGTAAAGTTCAACCCAGTGTAAACCTGACCTACCATCGTAAATCTGATTCTAGTGCTATTAAAATAAATAAATTCATAAATAACTATAGTTGTATCAGACAAATTAGAATAAATATACTTTTCATTTTTTGCCATTTTACCCTTATTCAGACGCACTGTCTAAAAATAATAGAGGGTATAAAGGAAATAAGATATTAGATCAATCTGGTAAAGATATAATGATAATCAATTAATATGATTATTGTGGGGCAGCTTTGAGTGCAGTTAAAACGATCAATAAATAAAACACAGATAAACATTCCATAAAAACATAGGTTTGTCTTTGGGCGGGTCTCCCATTATACTGTAACTTTATTTTTTTTACAGTAACAAGTCTATATACATGACCTGTATAGAAATGTAGCTCAGGTTTGTAATACTTTTTTTCCTTTTTAAAAAAAGAAAATGTACTTCTAATGTTGATTTGACGAAGTACTATCAAGAAATAAAACAATAAAACGGATTTCAATTCCAGTCCAATATTTCTTACTCTATTATTTGTCGTTGTCAATGTACACAACTTCAAATTTGACTAGAGTCTTCTAAGAGGGGAATATGTAGCAGAAACAGGAGTGGCTTCATTTTATCGGTTTCTATACCCTAAACCCCCCCCGCCCCTTCCCCCAACCGTCTTCCGTTGCATGGTCCCCCATGATCGTCAAGTGGCCCCCTTTATAGATTATGTCAACGCCGGCGCTGAATATTCCAGCCTTTGACTCCCCTCACCCCCTTAGCCCCGCCCGTCCCTCACAAACACACCCAGCCTGACAACCTCACCCATCCCATCAAACTCCCCTGTCGCTTTAAAAGACTTCGATATGACCTTTTTTTTTTACGGTCAGACAATTTATGAATTACACGACATTGTTTTACGTTTAAAAAAAAACAAAATACGTAAATTGAGTTCGTACCTTTCCGTCATAACTCGGAATGGCTTGTAAAATCGGAATGCGGTTCTCCCTCATCCCTTCCCCTCCCCACTCCCCTTATGAATGTGAATTTGTGAATTTAGGGCTTGTGATAGATATAATTCTTGAAGGGAAATGATTAATCATCCCCTGAAAAGCGGTGGAAGGGGGATTTGGAGGAAAAAGGGGGGGTGGTGGGGGAACAATTTCCATCGGTTTGTAACTTTCTAAAACGTTCTCTCGATTCTTTTATGCCAGTTCATTGAGCGGTGTGGCGTAATACGAACGGGTGAATGTTCGAGGGGACATGATGTAAAAAGAAAAGTTTACACCGCTTTTATTTCCTAATGAATGCGGCATTACTCTCTAAGAAATGACCCAGTTCTCAACAAGAATACCGTAAAACTTCCATTTTTTTCCTATTACACAAGAGATACCGTAAATACATTAATTTAACGTAGATGATTAAAGTTTTTTAATATTTTTTTTATCATTGTAGTTGATTGTGAAATATATCAATATTACAATAGAAAGAAAGAAAATGATTACATTTTTTTAAATTTACTTACTGCACGTCAAATATGCATTTTGTTACATTTGTTACATACAGACATATGTTTGAGCTACTATGTAAATAGGACGGGTAAGGCATGGGAGAGGTTTATTAAAATCCGCGAAGTAAAAAGAAAAATCTTCAGAAGACCTGCAATGTCATTGATATTTATATTTTCAAGAGAATAAACTTCGAGGATTGGCTTTGATTGGTGGACTAGTTTCAGAGTAGTAGGAGTCAATACATTGTTTCTATTGGCGACCATCTTTTCAAAACGATTGCGAGACAGACGTCAACGAGTATAACGATTGGAACACTTTTATTTTGGCGGGAACGAGAGTTTCCCTCCTCAATTTGACAAAAAAAAATATTTTGGAATTACTCTCCCAGTTTATGCCACTTGACTGCCGCTCCCCTGGCGCCATAATCTGTGGCCATCAGTTGACGGATATACATTACCTCACTATTTAAACACACACACACACACATACACACATACATACGTTGATTGAAACTCTTAACATATTTGTTGTGCTAATTCACCCCATGTTCACCCACACACATGCACACACGCGAACGCGCCTACAGCAACCAGACATTCAATATGTCAACATATAAAAGTATTAAAACCTAAAGTAAAGAAATAAAAATAAAATGATGGGTCCTGAGTGAAGGGGATTGGGGGGGGGGAGGTGGGTTGTAGCTGAATAAAATACACATTGGGGCCTGTATACACCATTGGACATCCGTATGAAGTGAATATGATGTGTAGCAGACACACTGATCAGAATTACATGCGCACTCCAATTGACCCCATTAATGAACGATGATTTCCGACTCACCTTTTGCCCTGTGACGTATATCGATCGACTTCCTTTTTTTTTACTATTCTATTTTATTACCGTAAATATATTTATTAATGAGGGAATTGAGGTTATTGAAATTATTTCCTGTGTGAATCTATTATTTCGCTCCGCCAAAAAAAAAAAAACTACATATGCAGGCAGCCTTCTATCTATTTCGGTAACAATGGATACAAAAAAAATGGTCGCTATTTTAAATATGGCTCGTTCGTATTGTCAGTAATGCCAGATACGCTGCAGTGTTGATTTAGATGTCGTCCCTTCGCTATGCCTGCCAGTTTGGCCCTCCCCCCATTATTTGACATGCTCAAATATTATTCTGGGTACTATATAGTCACATTATTTTACCCCTCCTCCCACCGGCCTTATTTCATGCTACCCAGATTTTTTTTTAAAATAATATTTTTATAATTCAAACTATTGTTTGGCTGTCATTTTTCTAACAAAGATAGAGTGGCGGATTTTCGAATTTTTAAATATATTTCGACGTTTCACGGAAGCCTTTAAAAAAAATAAGTATGCAGAACATTATGATATTATGTGAAGCTTATGTGTCTATCAAATCAGCATGTGTGATGATTAATTATTTCGTTATATAAAAAGAAAATAACTATAGAACGAGAGACAATAAAAATCAAGTTATCACTCATTCGCGATTAATGGAATGTCTTTTTTTTTTTGAATCAAGGGGTGTAAGCCTATAAGACAATTATTCTATTATGTACCGATTGTAGAACTTTAGAAAGGTTGGAAAATATTGATGGTCGTCATGTTTGTTATTTTTCTTGCCGCTCGTATAGTTGAATTTAAACTTTGACCTTATGAATACAACAACCAAGAGAGCCCGTCTCTGTCTAATAATGTACTGCAGGCCCAGTAAGAGGTCATTTGAATAATGTAATTAAATATTCAGTGAAGTGGTGAAACCCTCATCCTTAAAATAGTCCAACGGCAGTAAACACAAAAAAAAACCCCCAAACAAACAAACAAAAAAAAACCTATCAATAATTAGGGGCGACACGGTGTGTGCCCAATTTTAAGAGACTTTAAAATTTTAACCCTCACATATTTTGTAATAGTTTATGTTTTCAGTCAACGCCGATGCTTCATTACAAAACGCCAGCATGTAGAGGGTTAAAGTAAAAAAAAAAAGTAAAGCAAACGAAGGCTGAAGTAGAGGTGTTGTCATAAACATGCATATATTAACACCCGCCGCCCCCCCCTACTTCTCCACAAGGTTGTTTTAGTAAAGAATGTCTGTGTTTATTATAGAATGTGCGTATGTGTGTGTGTTTAATATTGTGTTAAATCGGAGCTGTATGGAAACTCAACAGTTTAATTTTTTTCACCACTTAAATTTGGGCGATATAAGATGTAGAGACGAGCTTTAGAATTAACAAATTACCATTGGCTTACACAACCATGTACGTCGCATAATTCTAAAATTTCAGTCCTTTCTCCCGCCTTTTTCTTTCGCCCCACTCCTCCCTTCTAACATAAATACAAAACAACAAATGCATTTGCATTTAGTCCGTAATTTGTGACAATGATGAATTAATTCAAGGGAGACTACTGTTCATTGGGCGCGGCTCTTTAGCTTTCAATGTTTACTATTGTTGTTGTTTTTTTTTAAACTTTCTTTTGAAATGTCTATGAATTTTGAAAATGTAACAAGACACTTTCACCATTTTCGTCCACCCGTACGTTTTTTTTTTTTTGAAGTGAAGATATTTTTTTTTAGCAATGTGTGTTTTCATTTTCTCCTGAATCGAAGACAATGTAAAAAACGGATGCAGCGTTAAGTAATGAGGTCATGTACTACATGTACTAAGAGAAAGACTGAAGCAGACGTGAATACAAAACTGTAGCGTTGCCGCTTAAATATTTTTTATGAATACGGATTAAAAATCTGTCGGTTTGTTTTAAATTTTCTTAGCACGTCGTCTGTTTAGGCATTGTAGTCTTATGTCGGTCAGTGCAAAAAGAGTAGTCTTATACATGACCCGAATACGAAAACACAATGCAGGCCTATACAAAATAGAAGGATAATCAGCGACTGTGTTCAGACAATAAATATAATTAACATACACACTCCCATTTCTATTTTAGTTTTTGATTTTGTTCAGAATCTACATTAAAAGATTAAAAAATAAACGAAACAATTAATCCTACTTTGTACATTTAGAATTTTTTTTTTAAAATATTTGTTCTATTTCTTTTGTAGCTTTTCCCCCATTGACATTTTAAACTGCTTGTATTTTCAGTACTGAATCACTTATTAATATAATTAAAAATTATTAACATAAATTTAAATCACAATGAATACTTAAGCATAAGAATTTTTTTTATATCTTATGACTTATAATACTTTTTAAGTTAATTCCTTATAACTTATTTCATTTTTGTATGTGTGCATATATTTATTTATAAAGAATGTTCCGAATCTGTGTGATTCTTTACATAATAATTATACATTTCTTTCTCTATTTTCTTATTACGTAAAGAAACGAATCAAACTCTACGTACATTATAAGAGAAAATCGAACTCTTATATAGAACAATGTGATAGAATGTCTTTTAACTCGACCAACACTTCATTTAATCTGTCCCCAAGAAAACTGGGTACAATTTCTTTTTTAATTAAACTTGGCCTGGAATATTGCTCAATCTGGTCAACGTTCTTCAGATTGCCGCGCGGCTTTAGTAAATCATTTTAAAATCTGTTTTGGCTTATCGACATCTAGAAATCTGGCATTACGTGGTATTAACAGCCAAGGAATAAGACAATATAAGATAACTACGGCTCCGTATGGAGAGCGAGTAGATAAAAAAAAAGTTTACATTAATTGAATTTGTCTCGTTAAGATTAAAAGAAAATTGCACTTTTACTTTTGATAACAATCTAAATAAATAACAACGGCAACAGACATATATTAAAATGGCATATTCATTGAAGTTATTAGATTGATTTATAAATTAAAGAATTAACCATAACGATGGATAAATGGAAAATATTATTTTTATTTGTACATTCTGTAAAACAGGAGAAAGTTAAACCCTCTTAGGCAGCCTTAACTTGGGGGTAATTTGTCCCTCGGGTATGCCCCCCCCTCATGTTAGTTGACCATGTCTAGGTTTCTGAGTGGTTATTTATTTAAAAAAAAATGGCTGTACTATCAAACCATAAGACATCTTCTTTCCCTCTTCCAACTACCATTGTTTGTTTTTTTTTGCCAGCAATGTGGCAAAGTGTAATGTAAATAGAACAAAAAAAAATGATAAAATATATGTAACTTACATGACGCCAAACTTAAGCAGAGCAGCAATACAAATCCAATTTGACTCAACATTTTATAAAAAAAAATGAATTCCACCAAGATAGAATAGATCTAAATAAATAAGTTTCCAGCAGTTATATAAAGTCTCTAGAAATCTCACAGAAATTTAAAATCTGTTTCACTGTGTACTTATAAGCGAAATCCAAAAGAAAAAAGTTTTTTTATTTGTTTAAATTTTAATCCAATAAAAAAAGTAATCCAAGTTTAAGAATAATACAAAATTTTTGTATTTTTTTTAAAACAATGTCCATTACTTACACAAAAAAACGTCAAGTTTACTTGTTTTTTCCCCACGAAATATAAAATGTAAACAAGATTTGATATTTATATATAAATATATATACAAATATTTCACTCTGCCGCTTCTCGTTCTGTGTTGTCCCCCCTTTTTGTCTCTTCACACAGTTACTGCCCTTTATCTACCAGTTGCAGCAGGTAACAACAATCCCTTTCGGTGTCCTTATTCCCGACGTCCCACGCTTGCTGTATTATTATGCCACAGGTAGGCAAAAGTTGACCGATGCGACTGGCGGAATTCCCTTATGAGCGATCTTTTTTGTTTTATCTATCTGATGCTCCGGTTTTTTTTTGTTTGTTTCCTGTTTTCCTTCCTTCCTTTATTATTATTTTTTTCTTTCTTTTTTTTTTTTGAATTAATTACTTTAATCCTTCAAATGAGTGACGTAGCGTAATCTCATTAACATAAGTAAATAATCCCTTTTTTAAATCCAACAATGAGCCTTTGTTTGTTATTCAAATCTTTTTTTTTTTCGTGTCGTCCAAAGAGCGACCAGCGTCCAGCACCGTTCGCAGATTTTTGTTTTTCAGAACTAATCGGTCTTGGGCCTAACGTCTCGTTTATCAACCCCCCACACACACTAGCCAGTTTTAACCCGCACTCCTTGCTTCCCAGCAGCAATCAAATCGTTTGATTTGGCTCTCAAGCACTTTCACGTCTGCTTAAATACGATTCCAAATATAAATCTATATTTAAAAAAAAAATACATATTTAAAAGAGAGAGAAAAAAAAATCATAACTGTGACGTCACGAGAAGAGACACACACAACCCTCTCGTAAATAACCAGTTTCCCCCCGTTGCTAGCAGACGACAGCAAATTAAAGGAGTGGAAGGGGGCGGGCGGGTGGGAGAGATAGGGGTGTGGCTTTTTTTTTTTTGAAATGGAGAAAGAAGCAGACGTTGACAGCCGGAGTAATTCTAGCGGGTCCTGTCAAATTGAATGGGGAGGAGGGGGGGGCGCCATTAAAAAAACACGCATAGAGAAAAAGAGGCAGAGAGGGAGTGTGGGGAGGGGGGTAGGTGAAGGAGTAAGGCAACAGCCATGTTCATATGTATTATGATCAACACAATTATTATTATTATTATTATAGCCCACATGTAATTTGTGGTAGGGATCTGTGCTATGTTTTGTGTACTTTAAAGATTAGAGAGAAGATGAATTAGGAATTAGAATATATATGCCTTGGGCCGATTTGACCCATTGCTTCAAACTGGGGCCCCGCAATTTACATTTAGCAGACATAGCATTGCAATTAAGGACATAGGTTTTCAAAATTAGCGCATTTAGTTGCGATAAAGATTGTATCACGTGACGCAGAAATCAGTACAGTTTACAAAAAAAAATTGTCCTTACAGCACCCCATTTTAAAATGAACTAAAACAACAACAGATCATGACACACACACACACACACACACACACACACACACAAATCTCATTTAATTATTTTTATTTTAATATTTGGGGTAAATGTTGGACGTAGAGCAGAGTATAAATTTAACAGAATGCGAATCGTCAATTTTAAGGGACATTTCAGGAAGCCGCCATATTGGTGCATTATTCTATTGTTTGTCAATATTTAGGTGCTATCATATTAGAAAAGAAAACAACATAATTGGCAGCATTTCTAAAGTCTTTATTGGAGGATTTTTTTTTTAACAGCGATGAACTTTCTGTATGATATACGGACTGTGGGCAGCACCTTGTGTTTGTGTCCTTGTTTTACTCTAATTAACCCGAGATTGTGTTTATATCCATGTTTTACTCTAATTAATCCGAGATTGTGTTTATATCCATGTTTTACTCTAATTAGCCCGAGATTGTGTTTGTATCCATGTTTTACTCTAATTAACCCAATATTGTGTTTGTATCCATGTTTTACTCTAATTAACCCGAGATTGTGTTTATATCCATGTTTTACTCTAATTAACCCGAGATTGTGTTTGTATCCATGTTTTACTCTAATTAACCCGAGATTGTGTTTTGCAAGATATGACGTCTGCACAAGTTTGGAATGAAATTGAATTGTTTTCTTCGTGCGCAACATATTGGTATTTAAAATCAGGCTAGTACTCCAGTTCACACAAATAAACCAACCAGCCAACCAACTCCAGCCACCAGCCAGTCAACCAACTCACACAAATTAACCAACCAGCCACCAGCCAACCAACTCCTGCCAACCTGCCAGTCAAACAACTCACACAAATTAACCAGCCAACCAGCCAGTCAACCAACTTCAGCCAATCAGCTAGTCAAACAACTCACACAAATAAACCAACCAGCCAACCAGCCAGTCAAACTAACCCGCACAAATAAACCAGCCAACCAGCGAGTCAACAACCGAGCAGCAATCAAAGAAACAAGAAACAAAATAAAAATTACATTATAAAAAAATATTTTATAAAAAACAATGTTTTTTCTTGCGTACTAAAAAGCAGAAAATTTTTTCTATGAGCCTGGAAAAATTTCTGAATAAATTGGTCACATGTTAATTTAAGAGCTTCTAATTTTTATAAAACGAAAAACGTTGGGCGCATGAATTTTATATATGAGCATTTTATGTGAATGTTTGTTTTATACAATATACAGTATTAGAATCATCAAATGTTAACAATTAAATCCCAAAAGAATTATTACAGAAGGTTTTCGAAATATCACGACATTGCAGATCATTTATTAGAAATTCGATAACAAAATGCATGTAAAATTAATTCTAGTGTTGTATAACCTAAACTCATGATATAGAATTTAATACTTGTAAAGTCAATAAAGTGGTTTAAAATTGGATTACCAAAGTCCGCGGACAAACAAACAAACAGACAAAAACTTCTGAGAATGACGACGATGAGTCAGAATCGTTTGGTTAGTCTTTCAATTTTGTCGATTGAAAAAAGAAATTGCAGCAGACATTGACCTCGAATTAGTTGTTCAAGAATTTGCAGACGCAAAAGCAAGATGAGTTAAATTATAAAATATAAACTAAAGAATACACAAAGTGACAAAGAACTTGGAGTTGGACTCATTTTTACTAGGCTACACATGCACCTAAATCATATGATAGTAACAGCATGACTGCATGAAATAAATTTTAGTATTTTTTTTGTCATATCATACTATAGGCACTGTATAAATATACTTCTAATTTTTTTAATGCTACATTTAATTCTAAATTTTATTAGTTTTATTACATTAACAGTTACTAAATTCTTAACAAAAATTATTAAATTATTAAATAAAATTTGGTTTCATTTGGGTTTCCTCTTCATTCTCTCAATTTTTATATGAATTATCTGAGGCCCAGAAGCATCTGTTGCAAAATTCGTATCTTAATTTTTATGTCTTCCCTGCAATATGGCTCTCGGTGTCTGTACTGGTTTCCAATTTCCCAATCTTTTCTGTTCATGCAGAAGGGGCGGGCGACTTAATAGATGACTGCCTAGGGCGCCAAATTGCCTTGGGACGGCTCTGACAAGAAGTGAAGTTAAGAAACACGTTTTAATAGAATACGTGTGAAGACAACAACCGCTATTCTATGGCGATGTAACTTTAAAGAACTGTCTAAACACACACGTCTATTCAAGTCATTACTCTCCAGAAAAGAGTGCATTGTTCCCTTAACAATTTAGTTCAAACTAGACCTGCCAGCCGAATTTTTTTTTAAGTTTCGGCTGGCTGACATAATTTTTCGGCTGATAGCCGGCGTAGCCGAATTTGACCATAAATTGAGTAAATTGACATTTGCGGCTGATTTTCGGCTGATTTTTGGCAGATTACGAAATATTCGGCTAAAATTCGGCTGACGCTTAAAAAATATTGAATTGATAAAACTTCAGCAATGAAACAATTTAACAATACTTGTGGAAAAGTTTTATTATTTAAAACAACAGAAATAAACAGTTGTATATGCTGTCCTACTAATACAGTACATGAATGCATTCCACACATTCAGTTTCTGTCACTCAATACCTTAATAAACACTTAAAATATCAGTTTATAATTGTCATGAATAAAACAAACGAGATGTAGTTCATCAGCTTACTTCATAAACATGTCCACTAACTAGCTGCGAATGCGATACATCAGCTTTAGACCAGGCTTGCGGAGCCGCCATTTTATTTCCGGCTTCGGCTCCCACAAACTTGACGGCTCCGGCTCCGGCTCCCACAAATTTGACGGCTCCGGCTCCCTATTAAGATAGTATCACACGAGACAAAAATTTCTGTAATTGCGCCACGCAAACATGCCGCTGATAAAAAGTTATGCAAATTTCGTCGCGTTCACCCCCATAGCAGACCCGTAGCGTGCGGGGGGCAGGGGGGCCGGGGCCCCTCTGCGTTTTGTCTGGCCCTCTCTGCTTATTTGTTCTACTTAGTAAAATGTATTACCTGCCCCCTGCTATTGCCTGGCCCCTGCTATAGAATGCCTAGCCCCAGCTGTAGAATTTTCACGCTACGGGGCTGCCCCATAGTCAGGAACTTGAAAAATATACGCATGTCGGTTTTACTAAAAACAAACCATTTCAGAGCATACAGAATCATATCATTATTTTCGACCGAGGTTTCACTAGTCGCCATTTTCATAAGTAATAAAAAGTTATTTCAATGATCAAATTAGCATATAGTAAAATGATACATTATTTAAAATATTTTAAAGACTTCAGTACAAGTATTTATATTTATTATTTATAAATTCGAAGTGACTATTCGGACCCGGGTACCAATAAACTCCTATTTTTATTCGGACCCCGTCCTAATAAAGTCTGATTGTTATTCGGACCCATGGCAAATATGCACTTAGCTTAGCTATACATAAACTTTATTATTGTTTTTTTTTTTTTATAATTGTTTGAATTGTATGATTTAATCGTTACTCAGTGTCTAGGGTTCCACTAAGCGGACTCTGTATTATTATTTTTTCGGGTTCCGTCTAATAAAGTTTAAATATAGCTAAGCTTAGTGCATATTTGCCACGGGTCCGAATAACAATCGGATTTTATTGGGACCCGGGTCCGTATAGCCACAGCCTTATAAATTTATCTATTCTATTTCAGATATTCTGTTTATAATAAAATTGTTAAATACAGAAAGCGACCATTTTGTTTTTAGTCTATTACAAATTCGCGGCAGCCCCGTAGCGTGAAAATTCTACAACAGGGGCCAGGCAATAGCAGGGGGGGGGCAGGTAATACATTTTACTAAGTAGAGCAAATAAGCAGAGGGGGGGCAGACAAACTGCAAGGGCCCCCACACACGCCACGGGTCTGATTCACGGTCAAATAATAATACGAAATGACGCGTTCTATTTGTCATCTTAGTAAAAATTTATTTTAAATGATTGATACAATTATTCTATGAAATAAAACTGTTTTAACTTTATATATAACAAAATAATATGCCATTTGAAAAATTTCGGAGGGTAAACAAGATTTAAAACGAACACAAAACGATTCCCCATTAAAGATTTCTTGTGGTGATGTGCGTGCACGCTATCATTTTAACGCTGTAACTGTTACGGCGTTCGTAAAAATAACAACATTTCAAATTGTAGGAGGCAAACAATCAAACAAATTTGGAATTTTAAAGCTAAAAAAAAATTCTGCTGTAAAAAAAAACATTTGGGAGCCGTGGAGCCGCCAGATTTTTTCGGCTCCGGCTCCAGCAAAAAGTAGTGGCTCCCGGCTCCTCGGCTCCGGCTCCGCAAGCCTGCTTTAGACATAATGAATCCACGGGCCATTGCTGACTTTATTGCGTTCTCCAGAATTGTGGTTGCTTCTGACCGTGGAATCAATGATTTGAAATTTGGATCAAGCACCTGATGCAGCTTAATGTGATCATTTACAGGAAATCGATGGTCAAGCTGGTTGAGAGTTGACAGCTTGGTCATTCGTATTTTGTCATCATCATCATATTTTAAAGTCAAGTATAGACTGAATCATCATCAATGTTGAATTCCAACGCGTTGGACATGATGCCTTCACTGACTTATCATTGTGTCATGACTGTCATTGATGGCGTTAGTGCTGCTCTCAGAGGCATCTAAAATTGATGCACTGAGCTGATCATCTACAAGAAGCAATATACACACTGAAGACATGCCTTCTTTCAGGGTCTTTATCATTTCTTTATCCTCTGTGAATGCTGCATCGTCTTCTATAATTGTGGTCTTGAAATTCTTCATTTTTATTGATGCTGTCGGTAGTATTTTAAGGTGCAATACGTGTGCTGCAAAGTGCTGATAAGAGTCAACCTTCAAAAGCTTTGAAGTCTTTATCATAATTGCAGCACCATCATGGCAACTAGTATTTTGTGATCAACAGAAGAGCTGATATGGTCAGCAAGGTCATGTGCAATAGGATTAAGTAATGCGACAGTTAATATAATGGCGAACGAAATACGGCGGCTAATGAGGCAGCCGCATATTTTTCGGCGGATTTACGGCGGACGAAAATTCGGCGGCGTAGCCGGCGCGCGACGCCGGCTGAGGGGTCTAGTTCAAACCAATATCTGTCAATTGGGTCTAGTCTATTTTAATGTTTACATTTACACATTTTTGTTTGTGTCTGCGGCATGTATACCGGTATCATGTATTCATTCGAGGAATCATCTGTAAAGTACACGCTAAGACGGTAAACATTTGTATAGTACACGCTAATATGGTACATCTATCTATCTATCTATCTATCTATCTATCTATCTATCTATCTATCTATCTATCTATCTATCTATCTATCTATCTATCTATCTATCTATCTATCTATCTATCTATCTATCTATCTATCTATCTATCTATCTATCTATCTATCTATCTATCTATCTATCTATCTATCTATCTATCTATCTATCTATCTATCTATCTATCTATCTATCTATCTATCTATCTATCTATCTATCTATCTATCTATCTATCTATCTATCTATCTATCTATCTATCTATCTATCTATCTATATTTCTGCCTATTGGTTTGTCGAGATTTGTGACTGTCCCCTGTTCAATAGTTGACCTTTAGAAGTTCATGACTCATGTTATAAAACGAACACACTAGATCTTCCAAAGACATTAATGACTCCGATATATACACACAAAAAATAACAAACAAAAACAAAAACAGCTTTATAAGAAAATAAAAAGTAAAATGAAAGAAGCAACAAAAAACTTCTTTTTTAAAAGAAAACAGTTTTTTTTTAAACTCAGCAAAAGCGTCATTCACTTGCCTATAAATATATCTTGCACATTCACTTGCCTATAAATATGTCTGGCACACTCACTTGCCTATAAATATGTCTTGCAATGTTCAGTCTTATTTCGTGTCTCCTCACATAAAACTGGGTCACCTGTTAATATTTTTTTTCTTTTAGAAATTCAGTTTAGCTAGGGTCATTAAAATAAAATAAATACATAAAACACGTGACAATCACAGACAAGGCAATATCTCACCGATATGCTAAATTTCATTGGACGTTTGGGGTGCGTGTGTGTGTGTGATGGGGTGGGGTGGGGGGTTATACGTCTGTCTGTTCTGAACGGGCTCGCCCTATGCCTTCCCAGGCTCCTGCGGTACAAGAGGTGCTAATTATAGTACTATGACCATTGCGTGGACATAGAGTAGGTTCAAACTGCGCTGGTCAGTTTATATTTTCATTTCATATGTCACACACCTATCGCTGCGGCCGTCATTGATAAATCCTTTTTTTTTTCAACCTATGTCACCATGATTAAAAAAAACCCAGCAAAACCCAGCAAACTTTTCCAAAACAACTTTCCATCCAAATTTTTTAAAAATATATTTCAAACCATTCATTTTTATTCTTAACATTCTATCCTACATTCTATTTTAAACACTTACTGATAATCAAATCAGTGAATTATTTGTAGGGTTTAAAGTTGAGGGTGGGACTTATGGCCGAGTGGTGTAGATACTCGACTGTCAACCTGAGAGTCATGGGTTCGATCCTCGTTCAGAACCATGGGATTTTTCCCAGGAGTTATTTGGTGCAAAAGTCGTCCCACAAGACCACCCAGCTTTAAATAGCTACCTGAATTAAGTTGGGGAAGTAAAGGCGGCTGGGCGTTGTGCTAACCACATAATTCCTTCATATGTTTAGGTTACAGAAACGGATGTGAATTGTACATTACATCTGCCCCGATGGCCCAGTAGAACAAAGGGAACTTAAGAGTAAGGATACATTCATACCTAAATTCATTGACTTAAATGAATTTGTAAGAGTTTGCACAATGAAGGAGGACAACTGTTGTTATCAGTTCGTTACATTTACTGCTGTCCTGCAATGACAGTTCGTTACATTTACTGCTGTCCTGCAATGACAGTTTGTTACATTTACTGCTGTCCTGCAATGACAGTTTGTGTATTTCAACTGTGAGTCCCAAAATTAAATAATTTAATCTAAAAATTAAATTAACCTTGTTGCCAGTGCTTTTTTTTTTGTAAAAAAAAAATAGGTGACGGTACTGAAAACTTATTGATGGATTGCCTAACTTTTAACAACCAGTTCGCACCTCGATGCAAGCTAAACCACAGCCTGCAAAAATACTATTTTAAAATAACTAAATTTTAACAAATTAATAATATAATAAATAAAAAAAACGTTAAAATACAAGAAAAGTAATAATTTTTCCCCCACATTGAAAAAGGTGCCGGTACGCCGTACCGGTGCGTACCGGTACAAAAAAAAAGAAGCACTGCCTGTTGCTATATTTAGACATTATCAGTCAATTCTTTTACAAATGACCAAAACCTATAGCATAATCATAACACATAAGCTACATTTGCACATATAATGGTATATTTAGGATTTACCCACAAGTTAAAATTGTCATGAAGCGATTCTCCCATCAGCCCTCACGGTAAACACAGATATATGAATACAGGTGCCTACGTAAGCAATTGCTATTTACGACTACAGATCCCCCCTTCCCCCCCCCCACCCCTTTCATCTTCGCCATTTTAAAATTTATTTTCCCTCTTACCCCTTTCTATTTAAAAAAAAAAAACAGATAAAAAGACATGACATCTTTTCATGGATGTTGCGATAACAAAAAAAAAATTGATAATCAAGAAACGGGTTTTCCCTGTGACCCCTCCCCCTTTAAGGTGTTACGTAGGTCCTTGCAGGGTTGGGGGGGGGGAAGTTGTGATATTGCGGCATGACTGCGTTTTAATAAAAACAAACATCACACAACAGCAATCAAAATACGCACACGTCCAACTTCAGCGGAAGCGCGGTGCCTTGTGTGTGTGTGTGTGTATGTGTGTGTCTACAGTTCCCGGTCAATAAAACAGACAGTAAAGTTTGTTTTTTTTCTTTTTCTTGTAATGAAGTTCCATGTGGTTTGAACTGGGGTGGAGCTATCGAGAGCAGACATGATAGTTTACTTTTTGCTGTAGATCAGATAGACATTGGTGTCGGCGTGTGTGTAGTCCACACAGCGTGTGTATGTGTGTATGTGAATGTGTGTGTGTGTGTATGTGTGTAGTGCGTATTGACATGGAAGAGATGTTTACCTGAATGCTTGAAGAAATGTTTCGATAGAAATGACGACAGCCGGTCTGCTTTGAACTCATTTGTCTTAACGACGGCACACCCAAACACACCCAAACACCCGAGTGTTGTCCACGTGCTATTGGCATTTTACACACACACACACACACACACACACACACACTCACTCACTCACTCACTCACACATACATACATACATACATAATCAGTTAACATATGTTTCTTAATCTACATGAAATACTAACATTTTATTACATTAAGTTTCGTCTTAAAACTATTGACTTGACTTAGTTCCTTGAATTCCTTGCTGAGCAAACGGCCCCTGTAACTACTCTCCAGCCCATTCTGTTTTGGGTGGCCCTTTTTTTTTTCAATTCAATTCCCCGCCCATGTTTGGTTGCAGTTTTAGGGGAAGGGTGGCTTATACTTTGGTTGCATTTACAACTACATGTAAGTGGAATTTAATACATTTTACTTTAAAGTACCATGGTTGGCAACCTGAGCACCCGCTGGCCGCTGTAGGGACCCGCGCGTGTGGCGGGCCTCGCGATAGGAGCGATGGAGGCAGCCACGTAGCGTGAAAATTCTACAGCATGGGCCAGGCATTCTACAGCAGGGGCCAGGCCAATAGCAAGGTGGAGGCCAGGAAATAAATGTTACTAAGTAGAGCAAACAAGCAGAGTGGGGCCAGACAGGGAGTGGTCCGGCCCCCAGCCCTCCCTCCGCACGCTACGGGCCTGGATGGAGGGGAATGAAAGATCGTGAGAACCAAGGGAATTTTTATGTCATGTCTCCCGTGGTGCCTCCATGGGCATTGCACTAAGGGCTATGGCGGGGAATGAAAAGAAAGGCACTACAAAACATAAGAATAACATCTGTCAAGGCCCCCTTGCGGGGTCCCTGCGGTCGTTGTCTATGGGTATGATCACCTACTGAGTTCTGACCAGCATTTATATTTGTCACAGCCACGTGGTTATACAGGACGCACAACACAACAAGAAATGAGTAAAGAAACTCATAAGTGAATACGCTACAACACATATTTATTCACAGTGAAAAAAAGGAATGCAATCTCAGCGTGTCCTAAAAAGGACAGTAGCGTTACCGGCTACTACAAACAACATAATACATACATCAGAATAGTTACCTGGGGTGGGTAGTTCTCATAAGAACTCAGGTCTGCGGTGGTCGAACGTCTAGGTTCTGCCACACTAGCAGCCTGGTTCCCACCCCAGCTAGAGCCTGAGTTAGACCTCTCTCCTCGACTGCCCGATGATCACTGAATAATTCTAACTAAAAGTCCCGCGACGCGCATCGGATCTCCGCGCATGCGTGCCGAGACTTCCGCTTCACTGACCAATCGCAGTGACCGTGTACGTCACAACGATCACGCGTGATCAGTGGCGCCTTCAAGCGTGGGGGATAAAGAGAAAAGAGCCCATCCCTCTCCCGCTTGAATATACCAAGGGCACAGGTTATCTCCCCCTATAGATATTTCCCAGGTGGTGTTAGAATTAAAGGGGGTTAATCTTATGCCAGACGCGCTGACCACACCTGGGAATACAAAAGCCTTTGTCTATCCTATATATTTATCTCCTCCCTCCAGTAATTAAATAGGAGTGGGTTCTGGATTTCATTCCTTAAATCACAGAATGTGACAACATCTCATCCTTTACAGGGACCTCACAGATAGGAGCCATATTACACGGTAAAAGGCCCATACTTACGGCTCTAAGCGGCAGAAATGTTCCCCATGTTTTCCGTGCGCAGCAACTATTTTTGAGGCAGTGCGCAGCAACTATTTTTGAGGCAGTGCGCAGCAACTATTTTTGAGGCAGTGCGCAGCAACTATTTTTGAGGCAGTGCGCAAATCTTGGAAGGTCAATGTCTGTGTTAAACACAACTGGAGTACAGTCCTCTGCGCTCTGTTCAAACTGGTGCCTGCGCGCTTAGCGGGTTGTGTGCGCGCGCATACGTGCGCAGCTAGGAAGGAACATTGGGTGACATATAAGACACTCGGCCCTCAGCCCACGTATGTGCGCTAATTTCTGGGCCGTGTACTACACACGATATCTAAACCCTGACTAAAGTTTAATACAGAGTTCAAAAGGCAATATATAAGACAACACCCAATGAGAAAAGGGCTGAGGGCAGACCAAGAAGCAGATGGTTAGAGAAAAACTTTAAAGCCAGAGGTGTGAGAGAGTAAAGAACCATGGATCGGGGAAAGTGGAGAAGAGTAGTATGGTAGGCCAGGGCCCTAAATGGGCTGTAGGGCCAAAGGAAGAAGAAGTAGACTGGTGTTTAATAACCAACCAGGGAGTAAAATTTACATGTGCGCATGGCTAAGCCCCACTGAGCAAATAACCTAGCATGGAGTAAAATTTATGTGTGCGCATGGCTAAGCACCCACCGAGTAAGCTATAAGAATTTTTTTTAATGGCTACTTTTCAATTTGTGGGGGAAAAATGGGGTGGGGGAGGGAAGAGGGGGCGTCCGGCTCATTGTTTACCATGCGGACACTTTTATCAAATATAGGCAACAGCACATTGAGACAATCCGGCTCATTGTTTACCATGCGGACAGTTTTATCAAATATAGGCAACAGCACATTGAGACAATCCGGCTCATTGTTTACCATGCGGACAGTTTTATCAAATATAGGCAACAACACATTGAGACAATCCGGCTCATTGTTTACCATGTGGACACTTTTATCAAATATGGGCAACAGCACATTGAGACAATCCGGCTCATTGTTTACCATGCGGACACTTTTATCAAATATGGGTAACAGCACATTGAGACAATCCGGATCATTGTTTACCGTTCGGACACTTTTATCAAATATGGGCAACAGCACATTGAGACAATCCGGCTCATTGTTTACCATGTGGACACTTTTATCAAATATGGGCAACAGCACATTGAGACAATGTCCTAATGCCCCCCCCTTTTTTTTTTACGTATGCACCGAATACACTATCACATTCCGGTCCTCTGCGGTCACAGAGTTTTAAACTTAGAAACCCACACCAATTTACGCAGTAAAAGGGGGGGGGGAGAGGAGGCAACACCTAGACCACAATTATTCCATCAGTTAGGTTAATTTAAATAACATCATCCTTTTAAAAGTTCAAACTTTTAGTATATAAATAAAAATTATGGCCAAAAAGAAGGCGAGATAAACAAACAAGTAAACAGGCTCACAGCCAATAGAACGTCTAAATACATAACGAGATAAACAAGTCCCATACTATGGCAAGTTCAGGAAATAATAGAAAAAAAAATAGTTTCAATGAAAGGGGAGGGGGAAGGAATGTCTTGAACAAAGCAATAGTACAGCAAATCCCTTCGGTACCAACCAGTTATAGATATGTTTTTTTTTCTTTCTCGAATTACTATTTTTTATCAATTTTTTTTTTTTTTGGAGTCACTTCCATTCAGTCGTGACCATTTTATAGGCTGGGCAATTTAAATGGGGTCACGGGATGGGGAGGGGGTGTTTCTATCTCTTCCATAGTGTAAAAAAAAAAAAGACCTGTCAAAATAAAGTGCACATATTTTTTGATTAGTGTAAATCGATGGATCCCAAAAAACTGTGGCTTTCGTGCCCACTTATTCTAGTCTTTATTACCATTCCAGAAAACTTGAATTCAATGAAACCAAATCCTATTCCCACCATTCACTTGTAAATCACAGGTTAGGCCTAAACGGTTGCATTCTAGAATTTTTTGAAATGAATTCTATTAAAATTTTATGTCCGAGTTTAACAAAGGTTGAGAACAGTTGATTTCATGTACCAGGGTGCTAACAGAGCGACACATTTCAATGACAATACAGGGTGGCGTCTCAATCAGAGGTCAGCAGACGTAGGTTGTTTTTTTTTCTTCTTGTTGTCTGTTATTTTTTTTTCTTTCATTCTTAAATAATCCGCACCCACAATTCTAACAACGCTACAAAATAGTTAAACAATCGTCACGGTTTTCTGCGCACCGTCAGGCTATTTTTAGCAGCAGCATCCCTGTATCTGATTGGTGGAGAGCGAAACTGGGTCAGCGGGAAACCTCAAGAAATCTCTCCTACAACAAGTTGTTGTTTTCTAACCTCTTTTGAAAAAAAGATCTACAAAAATACATTTAGGTGACGTCTTGAAGTTATATTTTTAAAAGTCTTCAATGTTAGGTATTGTTGCTCTCCAGCTAAGCGGAACTGAATTTGAAAAACAAATTAATTTCAAATCAATTTGGTTTTTTTTATTATTTATTTTTGTTTAAAAAACTCGTCACGTTTACTAAATACCTTAATTTGTTGTTGTGAAAATAAAAAAAAGTTAGTAAATAGTTAAAGAAACAGTTCAAAAAATAGATCTAATAGTCGACCGTCCATATTTAAAAATAAATAAATACTTGTTATTAGTATTTACTATGAGGCAGTAAATAAGAAAAGTTCACCTGTCCCCAAGTGACCCAAAATAAACCGTTATTTTTGAACCCATCTTAAGAGATGTACTATAATTCTTGCGGTGTAACAAATTCATTGATCATTAGAACATATGCAAACATGCTCACCAGGGACGAGGCGTAAGTGTTGCCGGTCACAACTCTTAGAGAAAAATTTATTTGATGATTTTATGCTATATACAATGTACAAACGAAGAAAGATCTATATAATGGTATAAATTATTAGACCAACAAAATATACGATTTATACATAACTGAATTATATATATATATATACATATATATAAATAACTTGTAGTCATTTTATTATGAATGATTATACTAACTATATTCAATAAACACAGTACCACTATATAGCATTTTCTATAAATATGACCGGCAACACTCACGCCTCGTCCCCCTCTGCTCATAGATACACACACTGTGTTATTATGATATTGGCGTTGGTCAACCAATAAATGTTAAAACAGCACGTAATTAAATTTAATTAGTGCAATGATCAGAGCCAATAATATTATGGGCCCCACGGTTGGGCTGACAAATGACCCCCCTCCTCTGACAATCTATGACGGCTGGGGGAGTCCATCTGGCCCATTTTCTTTCGATTTCTTTGCAAAATTAAATAAATAAAAATACATTTCAATGCGGCAGTGCAATTCAGTCTATCAACCCAAGGGCTGCACCCTAGAGGCGGACAAAACCTCGGGCGCACTAGGCGCGCGCCCTTGCCCCCCCCCCAGCTTCTAAAAGGCCCCGTAAAGCCCACATTTCTTACAATTTTTTTTCCAATGTTTTCGTCTTGTTAATTGGCCCCATATTTACTCTTGCTCCCTGCCCCCCCCCCAACTTATATTGACCCGCCCCTCCCCCATACTGCACCAGTCATTCAAATAAGGTAAAAACTTCAAACTTAAAACCATTAAAGTCTCTCCCTCCCTCCCCCTCTCTCTCTCTCTCTCTCTCTCTCTCTCTCTCTCTCTCGCTCTCTCTCTCTCTCTCTCAACCCTTCATATTCATCCGCATTCTCTACTATTGTCACGTGATATTATTTTGAAGATCGTGCCACACTGACCAGCCCACCGGTTTATTTAGCAACAATGAACAAAAATAAATTCATACAGTTGGAACTGTGAATGAACAGGATGAAGACTTAAGTTAGGTGTCAAGTCATGTTGTAAAATCCAATAGGGTGTTATATGGTTTTTTAAATGAGGGGGAAGGGGGCGCTAAAAAAAGGTATTGAGCCCCCGGGGCGCGAGTTAGGCTCGCTACGCTACTGCTCTCCCTCATCATACTCACCTGTAAGTCACGTGGTCGAAAAATGTCACTTGATGCTTCCTTTGAAGTTGACGCCAATCTATAGCCCTTCCCCTATGTGTGTACACGCGTGCGTAAGTACATAAGTACATATGCACGTAGGTACTTGTGTATGTATAAATATATGTGTGTGCACATACGTAGATTGAGAGCGAGGACATCAGTGCCGAACCTAGGGATTTGGGGGGGCCCGAGGGCTTGGCCTCTTTGGGGGCCCTTGCATTTTGACATGCGACACCGTGACATGATATAATGTACTTAATATTTAATGTTAAAAAAAATTGCCCCCCCCCACTTAAGCTGAGGACCGGGGGGGGGACTTTCAAATTTGGACTCCCTCTTCCACCCTAAGTACGCCTCTCAAGGACATATGTCCTGTGCTCTCGTGTACGCCGCTACTCCCCCCCCATCTTCTTATACATATAAATGTATATTAAAAATGAATTGCAGCGAGAATCTTCACTGGGGGTTCAATTTTTGTCTTCTCTTTGCAAAGAAACATGACAGGTTCAGACGGTGTCGTCTGTGTTATTGAATAGACTCAATAAGGGTGTGGGGTGGGTGGGGGGTCGGGTGGGTGGGGTTAGATCCTCGAACGTAACAATTTTCATTTTCTCTCGTCAAATCCCATGTTCCCGATACTGGTTCACAGACTTACACACACACACACACACACACACACACACACACACATACACACTCTTCTGCGGGCACATTCAATAGAATCTTGTCAACAAAAATAATATGTCAACAAATTCATGTGGGAGAAAGTCGTGGGAAGGTTCATGTGTGAAGAAAATAAAAAATAATAAAAATAAAAAAAATAATGGAAGTTGAATATTATATAAGTTATAGGACTCGTGTGTTAGTGGTGGATGTAGGGGTAAATAACAACACAGCTTTAAAGTGTTTTTGATAGGACCAGTGTGTAAGTGGTAGGAGTAGGAATCAATAACAGCACAGCTAGATGTTTGGAATAGCCGGGGATGGGATAAAAATTGAGAGTGTGAAAGAATGTGTTTCCGAAAATAAAAAATAAGGACATTTAGCTGAATGGAAGTTATTAAATGAAGGAAACTTTGTTGCTTACTAGTAATATTTATAATGTATTTTTTTCATGAAAATAATTTTTATGAGGTATTTTATTTGGCTGAAAGTAATATTTATAAGGTATTTTATTTGACTGAAAGTAATATTTATGTAAAATATATTTTTTAGCTGAAAGTAATATTTATATGAAAGCTATTTTTAAAAAAATAAAAGTAATATCTATAATGTATTTGTTTTTGGCTGAAAGTAATATCTATATGGGAGTTAAGTTGGAGCAAGCAATATAATCTGACCTAAATAAGCATTAAAGCATAAGTATCAATAGGATTGGCCAATTGAAAGTAATATTTGTATGAACAGTTTAATGAACCAATCAGGTCATATTGACATTCAAATTAAAAATTTTGTATGTGGGGGGAGAGGGGGGGGGCAAATGACTTTAAGTCTTAGAAACTCGATAGGCTGAATTTAGGGAGTGGTGGAGGGTGGGGGAGGTGGAGTGTGGGAGTTGGGAATTCTAAAAAAAATTAAGTTTGAATTATCCCAGCCCCCCCATCCCTCGTTGACACTTAATGATTCTGAACGTAAAGTGGTGAAACACTGTGGACGTGGGGCTTTGAAAAGTCCAAAATGCCCTCATTCAGAAGCCTTGCGGTTATTGATGGTAGTCTGCTGTATGTCGGAGATGATAGCAATCTACAAGTCAGGATATGACGTTGTACACATGCCTATGCACTGTGTTGAGTACACATGTAGCTATGGATACATACACTATTTTTTTTTATTAGAATGCACTCATAGCTGTTTGAACTTATTCGATTGGTGTACATTTATATTGGAATGAACTAGTTACAAACTTTTATAACCACTTCCATTTAGTTATATTCTTTCATGAAGGAGTTCACTGTAAAACAGCGTACAACAGTTGATATGAAGGTCCCGGGGGGTCGATTCCCGGGGGTGTTATCAGATTCTATTAAAAGATCCCAAGTCTTCCTGGCTATAAAGTTTAGGAAAGTGCGTCAGCCGGGCGATGTAATCCCCTCACACGAACCCCTTATTTTGCTGTTTATGAGATACAGATGAATTGTACGCTTTAACTACCCTGTTCGAGATGTTCGTAACCTTACTGTAACAAAACTTAGCGTTTGTTCTGGGCCCTGCTTATGACATTCGACCTATGCCCCCAAAAACAAAAGAGACACTTTATTACTTTCTTTTTTTAAGATTCTCTCTCTCCCCCTTCCTATCTCCCTCCCACCCCCTCTTCCTCTCTCCCTCCCTCTCTCTCACTCCCACCCCTCTCCCTTTCTAACCCCCTCTCTCCCCCCATCTCATTTTGTATCTCGTATTTGTGTATTATTTATTTTTTTTTTTACAAAAAAAAAAAACCCAAGTGGAAATAAATAACCTGTTTTCTTACAGGGGGTAAATAAACTCTTTCCAGTTGAGTGAACTTGGCAGAGCAGACGCAACAGGTCAATTTTTTTTAAAATATTTAATATGATTCGAAATTCCTTAACATGTTAGAGTTTCGCATGGATGAACTTAGACTTTCATATCAGACTACTAGCGTCAACAACAAACAACATAACATCAAAATGTAGTAAATCTACTTAGCAGTGACCTTGTCCAAGAATGTGCTGACCTCATAAGGGTTTCATCATGTTATGGTTCATCGGCGGCCGAATAAAATGGTCGAGTGGGTGGCTGCACGAGTAGCCAAGTTGGTGATCGTGTGTACCAAATGATGGCCGAATCAGTGGACGAATTGATGACCGAATGGTCAGATGAACGGGTGGCCGAATCTGTGGACGAATGGATGGCCGGATGGTTGGACCAATGGTTGGCCAAATGGATAGCTGA
The DNA here is from genome assembly GCA_021962125.1 of Bulinus truncatus. Classification (NCBI taxonomy): domain Eukaryota; kingdom Metazoa; phylum Mollusca; class Gastropoda; family Planorbidae; genus Bulinus; species Bulinus truncatus. Next base: position 3,669,739 of record JAGDYQ010000107.1, read on the forward strand.
AAGGGTGGCGAAAAGCGTCTCGTCTCTTTGTAGAGTTTATTGCGGTTTCTGCTGTATCATTCATTGTTTACCTCATTTTTCAATTCACTTTATCTTGAGCACGGAGTATTTATTTATAGTATTTTTACTATATGAATTACATAAATTTGGCTCTAAAGTAGCCAAAAAAATAAAGCTTTGACTCTAAAGTAGCCAAAAAATAAAGCTTTGGCTCTAAAGTAGCCAAAAAAACGAAGCTTTGGCTCTAAAGTAGTGTCCTCGTCTATTATACCATCGTTAGAGCGGTTTAGCCGTTTTGTTTTTATTTGTAAAAAAATTCTTGGCTTTGAAGTAGCACACCAAAATCTGTAGACATGATAGACGTTCCCTTCCCCAGTCGACACCAGCGACGAATGTCACCTGTAGTGCCTTCGTGACTATTCCACCTCTGAAATTTGATGGGAATGTACGAAAGGCGCCACAGAAATGCTCCAGTATGTTCAGCTCTTTGGTATGGAGCAGTGATTCGCAAAGTGGGCAGTGATTCGCAAACTGGGCAGTGATTCACAAAGTTGGCAGTGATTCACAAAGTAGGCAGTGATTTGCAAAGTTGGCAGTGATTCACAAAGTAGGCAGTGATTCGCAAAGTTGGCAGTGATTCGCAATGTTGGCAATGATTCACAAGGTAAGCAGTGATTCGCAAAGTGGGCTGTGATTCGCAAAGTAGGCAGTGATTCGCAAAGTGGGCTGTGATTCGCAAAGTAGGCAGTGATTCACAAAGTGGGCAGTGATTCGCAAAGTGGGCAGTGACTCGCAAAGTGGGCAGTGATTCGCAAAGTGGGCAGTGATTCGCAAAGTGGGCTATATCGCGATACCGTTTTTCTTTGCACCTCTACATTGACACATGAACTCATTTAGCTTTATCGTGCTCATAATTGTATTTTTTCTCACAATTACAAAATCTTTCAATTTATAAATTTGATTGTATGGGGTACTCAAAGAAACTAGTATCTCAAATTTCCATTCCCCATGTAGTGATATAAAAGCTCGGCTTATGGCAAGAGACGGGTGGTAAGGGTTTAGCTATTTTATTATTATTTTTTTTTTTTTTTTTACAAAAAGGGGGCGATTGGCGAAAAAAAAACTCTTAAGAATCACTGGTGTAGAGGATATGGAGATAAAATTTCATTCAAATAAAAGAAAAATGGGGTGGAGATTATAATTTGGAAAGCAATTTAAAAATAGAATCTTAAGCACAGAAATCTATAGGCAATGATAAATGAATGGATTAAGAAAAAAAATGTAATGTTTCCCCTTTATTAAACGTTCGCTAAATTAGTCATTTTAAACGTATTTAAAACGTAATCTCTTCGTGTTATTCATTTACAATGGCTGCATGAGTTGGCAGGAATATTTATGTTTAGTTTTCTTACCAAATATAGCGTAACTAGAGGAAAGTAGAGGAGGGTGTGTGTGTGTGTGTGTGTGTGTGTGTGTGTGTGTGATCATAAAGGGGAGATAACTATCACATCTTTTATGCTGATAAATATTTCATTGTATTCACAGGGTTGAGAAATTAAATATACTAGCTGTACCGATATATATATATATATATATATATATATATATATATATATATATATATATATATATATTAGGGTGTCCCAGAATTTCAAATTTTTAAAAATTCATTAAATCTCAAAAAGCACATCTTCTAAAAAGTTTCCTTATAATTAGCTGCAATAGTCCCAAAAATGGTACCTCATTCAGAACGAATTTAGGGGTCCCTCAAGGGTCCAGAAGATTAGTTCAACTTCCTCATGTTAGCAATATATGACAAATATTTTTATGCTTTATTAATTTTACTTTTGAAATAATGGCCTGCCATACCAATGTCACATCACTGGTCATGTGACTTGGAAGCCATCTTGGATTTGTAAAGCAGTGGAGTTATTAATGAAGTCTAGTTGTTAGTTGTGTGTTTTAAGTAAATTTGTGAAGCATTTAACTAATTATTATTCAAAACTGTGAGATTAATTGAACTGTACTGATTGATTCACTCTTGAGGAAATAGACAGGGTCTTAGAATGTCAACTAAGATGTTACAAACTAGGAGTTCTAGAAGTGGTAGTAAAGTATGGTTGATTGGCTACCCTCTGGAGATGATATCTGGTGCCCGTCTTCCATCGGGTCGAGAAGTTTTGCGTAACTTTGTTTATTACCAACGGTCGAAACAGCTCTCAATTAGCGAAAGTGCACATCAGGTACATGACCAACTGATACCATTCTGGATGAAGTCAAGGCTGCCCACACGACACAAGAATCACATTGTCAAAAAGATCAAGGATCTGTACGCCGAACATGTTCGATTGTCGAAAAATCGTTCCAGATGCAACAATAGTGACCGTTTGAACCGGAGGAAGTTTACGGAGAAACTAGACAAGCTGTTTGATATCAGCCATGCCAACTCAAAGACAATGATAAGGAATGAGGAGGATGTGAACTTTCTGAAATTGCAGCAAGAGTCAAGATCGGGATCTATTGGTTCTTTGGATAGAAAGCTAGCAGCACGAGAAAAACGTTCTGCCAAACGTAAGGAGCAAGTCCATAGACGGGAAGTTGCAGCTGCTGCTGCTACAGCGGAAGTGCCAGAAGTAGGTGGATGTGATTCTCACCAAACAACGCCATTGGCATCGGCATCCAGCTCTGAAGAAGACGGAGGAGATATGACAGAATCCGACAATGAATTCGACGTCAAACCAAAGAATGCACCGTCGAGTCAGGGTTCCAAAATACACAAACGACAACATGTCATATCGTCCACTGTTGCAGCTGCGTTAGATCGAACCAACACCAGCATACGAAAGTCGACTATGATCATAGCTAGTGTGCTCAATGAAGCAGGCTGTTCCACTTCATCTTCTGTACTTTCAAAAGTACTGCCCATCGTCACCGTAAGCGTTGTCGTGCAGAAGCATCAGAGAGAATCAGGGCAGAATATTGCAGCTCAAAGGCAGTAGTTCACTGGGATGGGAAACTTCTTCCAGATATTACAGGTGGTGCAGCTGGTGCTGAATGTGAGCAAGTTGATCGACTGCCTGTTCTCCTAACCTCACTTAATGATGGCAGTCAGAAGCTTTTGGGGGTTCCAAAGTTAGCTTCTGGGACGGGAGAAGCAGCTGCAAACGCTGTTGTGGAACAACTGAAGTCGTGGAACACTGACTCCACCATCGTGGGAATGTGCTTTGATACGACAGCATCAAATACTGGTAGAGTGAAAGGTGCATGCACTCTACTGGAGAACCACATTGGACGAAACTTGTTGTGGCTTGCATGTAGACACCACATGCTTGAAGTTCTGCTATCGGACACATTCAATGTGTGCTTAGGACCATCAACTGGACCAGAGATCCTTATCTTTAAGCGATTCCGAGCAAACTGGTCCAAACTTAACAGCCACCAACCACAAAAACGGGAATCTCCAATGATGTCAGCATCAGCTTCCTTAAAGGCATTTTTAACTGAGCAGTTGGTTCAAACTCAACCCAGAGATGACTACAAGGAATTTCTTTGCCTTGCTGCATTCATGGTTGGGCTGGATGTTAAGTTGATCATCAGAAAACCTGGTGCTCTTCACAGGGCCCGCTGGATGGCGAAGGCTATCTACTCCTTAAAGATTGAACTCTTGTTTGATGGCAACAAAACCATTATTAATCTGACGTCTCGTGAACTGCAAGGTATTCAGCGTTTTAATCGGTTTGTTGTTTCGGTGTATGTCCAGTCATGGTTTACAACAAGGTCTGCTGCAGATGCACCAATTAATGACGTTTACTTGATTCAACGTCTCCGAGACTATCAAGATGACAAGCTGCGTAATGTTGGCCTGAAGATGATGGAACGTCACTCCTGGTATCTAAGCCAAGAGCTTGCAACTCTAGCGCTGTTCTCGAATTTGCTTAATGCTGATGAGAAAAAGCAAAGGTGCTGAACATCAAAGATGATAGAGGCCCACACTTAATCACATCCCTTCCACAGAGTGCTGCAGAGCTATGTTGTTCGCGCAACTTCTTTCAAACTGCTGGAATTGATGACAGCTTTCTTGCTGAGCCCATCGAGCTGTGGCCAGAATCACAGTCATTTAAAGCTGCAGCGCACTTTGTCAGCAACTTGCCCTGCACCAATGACTGTGCTGAACGTGGTGTCGCCCTAATTCAGAACTTTAATACAACAACAAAGGATGAAGTACAACTGCAATATTTGCTTCAAGTGGTGGAGAAGCATCGAAAAGACTATAAAAAATGCCGCCGTGACGAACTTAGGCGAATGTAACAACTAACTAAACGCGCAAACGGTTGCTAAACTGCTGTTGAAATTACTGACATCTTCGAACATCTTCAGCTAATTTGTTAAATAATTTCATTTACAATATGAAAACTATATGTATATGTCGTATATTATTATTTTATAATATTATTGATTGTTAGTCTTTAACTCTTTGTCAAGTTAAATAAAATAATAAAGCTGTATCAAATCAATGTCGCGATTTTCAGCTCAAGCACATAATTTTGAAGCGGTTGAGGGACCCCTAAACTTTATCCAAATGGACTGAATTTTTTCCTTTGCTAATTGTGGCCCATAAAGAAACTTTTAGAGGGTGTGCATTGAACAGTTCAAAACTTGGATTTTTTGGGACACCCTAATATATATATATATATATATATATATACGATATATTATGATATATAAGTGCCAAGAAGTAATAATGAATGACATCAGTACCAGAACATTTAAAGTGATAATAAATGACATTAGTACCAGAACATTTAAAGAGATAATGAATGACATTAGTACCAGAACATGTAAAGTGATAATGAATGACATTAGTACAAGAACATTCAAAGTGATAATAAATGACATTAGTACCAGAACATGTAAAGTGATAATGAATGACATTAGTACAAGAACATCATGATAATGAATGACATCAGTACCAGAACATTTAAAGTCACTGGGGAAAGGGCTAAGAGCAGAACTATTTTTATGGGAAGGCAAACTATGCCATTACCCCAGAACCACCCTCCTCGACTATCAAATGGTTTCCGGCATGACTTCCTATGAAGTATGTAGCTCTGACATGCACTTTTACCAAAAACCCACCGAGATCTAAACAACGGCTCTATGAGTAGATACGGAGACAAAATGTTACACGTAAGTGACTGCCTAGGTATAATTGATTATAGGAGAGGAAATGTTACTGGCTAGGTATAAATGATTATAGGAGATGAAATGTTACTGGCTAGGTATAATTGATTATAGGAGAGGAAATGTTACTGGCTAGGTATAATTGATTATAGGAGAGGAAATGTTACTGGCTAAATATAATTGATTATAGGAGAGGAAATCTCTTTTAAAAAATATTGAAAATTATATTACAGCTATATGAAGATAAACATTCCTCATAAACATTAATAAACAGAGCGACAGTGAGGACGATGACTGGCGGACAGATTAACGGCAGTCAGATTGCACAGACAGGTAGACAGCTCAACAGGCAGGCAGACAACTAGACAGGCAGGAAGAAAACACGCATGCAGACTTGTTACAGACAGACCGGCAGGAACACCGGCATCTGAGTCAAACACCTACTACCTGCCCGTTTGGAAGTGGATCATCGATAGACAAACCAGAGCTCGGGATATCAGGAGACTGTTATCTCTGCCCTTACCATACGTGTGCTATGTCCATTTTACGGCCATGTCTGTTCTTATGCCCGTGGACCTCAGTGCCAGGTGAAAACACTACAGATAACTCGCACATACACTCACATACACACACCAGTGGCGTAGCGAGCTTAACTCGCGCCCGGTAATAATTTTTAACGTCGCCCCCCCCCATTCGAAGACCATAATATTATAAGTGAAATATACCATTTGGCGCCCCTTTGTGAGTAGCGCCCGGGGCATGATGCATCCCTTTGCCCCTCCCCACAACGCCAATGACACACACACAAACACACAAATATTCATTTTTGATATAGGCCCTACAAGAGAACCCCCTCTTCACTCCTTCCCTAATGGATAGATTCCAATTATGATTTGTGGTGTTAAAGTCAATGTGGATAGATTCCTATTATGATTTGTGGTGTTAAAGTCAATATGATAAATTCCAATTATGATTTGTGGTGTTAAAGTCAATATGGATAGATTCCAATTATGATTTGTGGTGTTAAAGTCAATATGGATAGATTCCAATTATGATTTGTGGTGTTAAAATAATATGGACAGATTCCAATTATGATTTGTGGTGTTAAAGTCAATATGGATAGATTCCACTATGATTTGTGGTGTTAAAGTCATATAAATCAAGATGATGGATATTTTTATACATGAATAAACAAAGTAGTTTGCCTTTTATTGATTTGCTTTGTTTCTGTACAGTTTTACTATGAGGAAATGTTCTAAGATAATACCAACGCGTTCAACCAACCTCCAGCAGTGTAAAGAAACATTTAATCTGTACTATTTTGAGGCTGGCTCGGACGCCAACTCCCTGAGGTCGTCTTTAGGGATGCACACTAACTTATAAACGTGTAAGACAAAATTGCTGCTGACAAGTTGTTTGTAGTAAGTACCCGAAGCTTAAATATCTTTACGTGGTGTGTGTGTGTGTTTATGTGTTTAAAGACATAAATAGGGTTCAATTAGTTTCATGTCTGCAGTAGAATAGGTTGTGGTTCACTTCACTGGTTCTGAATACATGTATATCAAAAAGTTGTTAGGAGATGAAAGTCTGATTGATGGGAGCAACAGAAGGGAGGCCATCTTACTATGGCTTACACATTGTGTGCATCAAACATCAACTTTTGTGTTTAGAACCATTTCAACCCAAGTTTGGCAATCATTGTTTTACATTATAGTTTTTATTATTTCATAAAACTAAATATTTGTAAGAAATGCACCTGGGGCATCTCCCTCCTCAGCATTGTCGGCAAAGCTTTAGCCCGCGTCGCTCTCAACTGCCTGCAGGCCCCTCGCCTCCCGAGTCTACGCAGAGTCTCAGTGTGGCCTTCAGGGCTGGCCCGATCAGCTTAGTGGACATGATCTTCTCACTACGTCAACTTCAAAAGAGAAGTGTCAGGAACAGCAGGTGCCACTCTACATCGCCTTCGTCGACCTCACAAAGGCGTTTGATCTAGTAAGTCGAAGCGGACTCTTCCAGCTTGCTGCAAAAGATTGGCTGCCCCCACCTGCTTGCAGTGGTCTCATGTCCTATCACGACAACATGCATAGCACCCGGTTTGCTACTGTGGCGCAATCTCCGAGGCCTTCCCAGTCAGCAGCGGAGTAAAACAGGGCTGCGTCCTTGCACCTACCCTCTTCGGCATTTTCTTTTCCATGCTCCTCCAATACGCCTTCAAGGATCACTTGGCGAGGGTGTTTACATCCCATACAAGGTCCGATGGCAAACTTTATAACATAGCCCGCCTCCGTTGCAAAGACCAAAGTCACAAAGGTCCAAGTCCGCGAGCTGCTCTTTGCTGATGGCGCCTCCTTGACATCACACACTGAAGATGGACTGCCAGCAGCTTGTCACCCCGCCTCTCCCATGCATGTAAGGAGTTTGGACTGACTATCAGCCTGTGAAAAGACGAATGTTATGGCACAGGGTACAGATACACCCCCAAGCATTGACATCGATGGGCACACCCCTAGAGGTCGACGCGAACTTCACTTACCTCGGGTTCACCATCTCCAGCTCGCTATCCATAGACCCGGAGATCGATTGCAGAATCGCTAGGGCAGTCATGAGTGTCATGGCGAGACTAAAGCAACGTGTGTGGGAAAAACCCCAGCCTCACCGAAAATACCAGATTGCGCGTCTACCAGGCCTGTATACTTAGTACCCTCCTCTATGGATGCGAGGCGTGGACCACTTACGCGAGGCCCGAAAGGAAGCTAAACAATTTCCACATGAGGTGCCTGCATGACGTGTACTACCTGAGATAAAGTAGCCAAGACAAGATCCCCAACACTGGGGTACTGGAAGAGGAGCCAACATGGAGCAGCTTGTTTGCAGTTCTCAGCGAGAGACGCCTCAGATGGCTCGGTCATGTCAAAGAAGAATGGACGCAGGCCGCATCCCGAAGGACCTACTCTATGGCGAGCTAGTTACCAGCCAGGAGGAAAACAGGGCAAGCTAAAATGCGCTACAAAGACACCTGCAAAAAGGATATGAAACAGTGCTTCATTAACCCCAACTCCCTGGGAGAGCCCGGCAGCCGACCGCCAGTCCTGGAGGCTCGCTGTCCGGCAGGGTTCATTGCGCGCAGAGGGGCTGAGCGACAGGATAATGCTGCCCTGAAAAGAACAAGACAGAAGCGGAAAAAAGAACAGCTACAGCAACAACCAACTATTTTCAAGTGTGACAAGTGCGGCAGGGATTGCCACTCCCAGTCGGACTGCACAGCCACTCCCAGCGGTGTTTTGTGGACTCAGCAACTACAAACATCGTCTCTCGAGACGGGCCAACGGATGCTGACGACGACGAAAACTAAATATTGTATAAATCAACCACAAATGATTCGATCGTTTCATCATGTCCCCGTCGTTATGGCGTTTAGTGCCGGGAAATAATGGAGTTTAGTTCAGAACTTGAGTCTATGTATACATTTTGAGTTACATAATATTTATATATATATATATATATATATATATATATATATATATATATATATATATATATATCATATGTAATATTATTCATTTCCAGTGTGCGTTAAATCGAAAGCGGAAAACACGAATTCAAAATGGCGTCATCCACTGAGTCTCGATTATTTTTTCTTTTTGATATTATCTACAGTTTTCAATAGTTTCTGTGCTTTTAATTATGAAATGTAAAAGTCCCCAATATTAAAAATTAATAATTAGCATATAATATCATTCAAATCATTGTAGTTTTTATTACAACAGAGCATTTTAACATCGTCAGACGTAAACAATAGTAATAATCGAAAATCTCCGACGTCGGCGACGATAAGAATATTGACCGGATGTTCGTATCTAATTTCGTAAATAAAGTCAATTTAATATTTTAAAAAAGAAATTCTGCAAATTTCTATACTAATTAAGTTCTCAGCTTTTATACTATTTATTTTTTAAAATAAATACGGCTTTGAATTATTTCTTAATTACAAAATAACAATATAGGCCAAAAAAACTAGGTCAAAGGCAATGAAAACATAACCGAGGTAATGTTTTTCGTATAGTACATTAAAATTTCGTCTAAAATTGGTTGGCGCGGTGGCAGGATGGTTATGCAGCTTGGACAATGTTCACTTTTATGCAGACTCTCCGGGTTCGATTTCTCCCAGTGACATTTATTTTTATTGTTTTTTGTTTGAGAATGTATCCTTTTAGTTGTTTTAATGAAAAGTAACTAATTAGATCTCTTTGACATTTTTTAAAAATTGAAATAATTTATCTTTTAGGATGTTGTAAGAAAAAGAAACAACAGCTAATTAGATTTTTAATTATTTCATAACTTAAAAAAAAAAATTAACACAGAGGCGTAACTAGGGTGGGGGGGTCCAAAATCGAAAGTCTCACCGGGCTCCTGCTTTAAGGGAGCCCCCCAAAATTATTTTTTACATTAAATATTAAGTACATATTCTCATGTCATGGTATCGAATGTCAAAATGCAGGGCCCCCAAATCCTTGGTTCGGCAATGGCTTTACAAGTCTATCTTCCTGCAAAGGCTTTGCGGGGTACAGCTAGTATATATATATATATGACATTAATAATTAAGAATCATCTAAAGTTAATGCTAACTAGCATATGTATTAAGTAATGCTCTCTGTTTGACTATGTCCACTGAGTACATATGTATTCACTTAGTATCAAAAAATGCTCTCTGTTTGACTTTGAGTTGATGTTGTGTTACTCTGTGTTCCAGGACAGCACTGAACGTGAGTACAATGAAGAGTCCAGACAGATTTCTCTAACTCCCAATGGTCCACGTGGTGTCTACTTCGCCATTCAAGATGAGGGCGGTTGTGTTACCTTGGTCAGGGTCAAGGTCTACTACCTGAGCCTGTCCAAACGTTACCCGGAACTTTGCGTTCTTCCCGGAGACACCCACCGGGGAGGCGAGACTTTTCAGTGGTGCCACAGAAGGGAACCTGTGTTGACTACGCCACTCAGAAGACAGACCTGTCTTACTTATGTAGAAATGATGGAATGTGGTATGATGTCCCCAAGGGAGAGTGCGTGTGTAACCCGGGATACCAAGGCAATAAAGAGGGCACACAGTGTGCTGGTGAGTAAACTTATCTTAACTGCACACATACTTGGCAGCTACAAAGTGTACCTGTGAGTAGACATTATCTTAATTACACACATACTTGTACACAGTGTACATGTGAGTAGACTTTATCTTAACTACACACATACTTGTACACAGTGCACCTGTGAGTAGACATTATCTTAATTACACACATACTTGTACACAGTGTACATGTGAGTAGACTTTATCTTAACTACACACATACTTGTACACAGTGACTTTATCACTACACACATACCTATTGGAGTTACTGTAGTTATTGTAAGATCCTAATCTAGTTCTAGTTGTATATGTTTAAAAGCACTCCAAATGTCTGGTACTATCATAGTTTTACTGGAGTACACTCCAAATGTCTGGTACTATCATAGTTTTACTGGAGTACACTCCAAATGTCTGGTACTACCATAGTTTCACTGGGCCACTGCTGTACCCAGAAGATTTGCCAAAATGAAATGAATTGATAGAACACTTCTGGTCCATTCTAAGGCCATTGAGTTCAATGTAACTGGACACACTGGGGGACAACATTGCTGCACAAGTTTCTCTGAAGAGAACTTTTTGAAGAGCTAAACAAACATGAAGAAGTGTCATATTGTCTTGTAGTGAGTGAACTTCACAGACACTGTTTATCTCTCTAGTTAATACTTCAAGTATCCAGGAGGCATATTGAAAGCTGGGGAAGCTAAGTAAGATTATTGTTGTCTTAGATTCAAACACAGCAGTTTGACTGCATACATTCTATACATTTATGAGCAAGTCTTTCACATAAACCAATCAAGATTAAAACACAACACTTTGACTGCATACATTCTATACATTATGAGCAAGTCTTACACATAAAACAATCAAGTTAAAACACAACACTTTGACTGCATACATTTTATACATTATGAACAAGTCTTACACATAAACCAGTCAAGTTAAAACTCTTAGCACAATTTCCCCATATATATATATATATATATATATATATATATATATATATATACACTTATAAGACGCATTTATTGTTGTCTGTCTGTATTCATATAACTCAAGATCCAGAAAACCAAATAACGTGAAATTTGTTATACATACACATAATTACATGGGGAAGGTTATAGGTCATGTTTCGATTTCAACTCGATGGGTAGTTTAATTGTAATTAATTATTTTTATTTTACTATTCAACTATATTAAAGTAATCTCGACGGCGCCATAAATAAAATTCCTCTGTGACGTCATTTCCCAATGATACATTTTTAAAAGAGGGGGTAACTTCCGGAAACTCCAATTGTAAACATGGTGAAATCAATGGTCATATCTATTTACCTATCGTTTTATGTATTCAGAATATTAAAATTAAAGGTGCACTTTAATAAACCGAAATACGTTAATTAAAATGTTTCTGTGACATTATTAACATTATTAATACAATCTCAATGGGTAGTTTAATTGTAATTAATATTTTTAGTATTTTACTATTCAATGCACAGGGAATTCCCTGTATTCGCGCACCAAGTGAATGTGTAATTGAACGGACGGAGAAGAAAGGGTTAGGGACGGAAAAAAAAATATTGTTTTTTTTTTCCTGCTGCAAGTACCCGGCTTTTGGCCGGGATTAAAATAAGGTTTTCTGTTTATTTAAGAAGCGTAATTTGACGTTTAATTGTACAGAGAGAGGGAGGGGGAAAGAGATAAAAGAGAGAGGGGGCAGGGAGGGAGAGGGAAGGAGGGGGCAGGGAGGGGGAGAGAAGGAGGGAGGGAGAGAGGTGGTAGGGGGAGGGAGATAAAGGGGGAGGGGGAGGGAGAGGGATGGTTGGAGAAAGAGAGCGAGTGAGAAAGGGAGGGAAGGAAAGAGAAAGGAAGGGGGGAGTATTTAGGGAGATAGAGGGGAGGGAGGAGGAGAGATAAAGAGGGAGGGAGAGAGGAAATGAGGGAGGGAGAGAGTGGGTAGGGAGGGAAGGAGAGAGGGAGAGAGAGGATGGAAGAAATGGGAGGGAGTGAGATATAAAGAGATAGAGGGGGCAGGGAGGAGAGAGAGGGGGAGGAGGAATGGAGGAAGGTGGAGAAAGCAGGGGACGGGGGTGAGAGAAGGAAAGAGGGAGATAGGGGAGAGAGAGGGAGATGGGAGAGCTAGGGAGGGTAGGGAGAGGGAGGGTAGGAGAGGGAGGGAGGGATAAAGGGAGGGAGGAGGAAAGAGAAAGGGAGAGAGGGGGTAGGAAGGGAGAGAGAGAGAGGGGAAGGGAGAGAGGGGGGTAGGGAGAAAATAAAAGGTAAACAGGAAACCTTATTTTAAACCCGGGCAAAGCCAGGTACTTGCAACTAGTATATATATATACTTTTAAGACGCATTCGTTGTCTGTCTGTCTGTTCCCTTATAACTCAAGATCCAGACAAACAAATAACGTGAAATTTGTTACACATACACATAATTACATGGGGAATGTTATAGGACAGGTTTCGTTTCATCTCGATGGGTAGTTTAATTGTAATTAATTTTTTTTTATCTTAGTATTTTACTATATTAAAGTAATCTCGACGGCGCCATAAATAAAATTCCTCTGTGACGTCATTTCCCGATGATCGAATAGAACTTGCGCGCTGGTGCTGTATTGTGCCTTTGTGATGCACCTCTCTCCCTCCCTCCTTCTCTCCCCCTCTCTGCCCCCTCCCTTCCTCTCCTCCCTGCCCCCCTCTCTATTTATCTCTCCCCCCCCTCCCCCTCTCTGTACAATTAAACGTCAAATTACGCTTCTTGAATAAACAGAAAACCTTATTTTAAACCCGGGCAAAGCCGGGTACTTGCAACTAGTATATATATATATTAGGGCTGCTGATTAAACTGCGTTAATTTGCAATTAATTCGTCAAAAAAAATTTGCGATTAAAATTTTTAACGCAATACCTAAATGCGTTAATTTGACCAAAATGCTGAAAGCTCACCAAATCGATAAATAACGGGTGGGGGGCAGGGAGGGAGAGAGAGGGAATGAGGGAGGGAGGGAGAAAGGTGGGAGAGACGGAGGGTGTAGGGAGGGAGAGAGAGGGTGGGAGAGAGGGAGGGAGAGAGAAAGAGTGAGGAGGGGCAGGGAGGGAGAGAGGGAATGAGGAAGGGGGAGGGAGAGGGGAGATGGAAGAGGGAGGGAGGGAGAAAAGGGGGAAGGGAGGGAGGGAGAGAGGGGGTAGGGAGAAAACAGAAGGTAAACAGAAAACCTTATTTTAAACCCGGGCAAAGCCGGGTACTTGCAACTAGTATATATATATAACATTTAAAAAATAAACAATAAAAACTAGCAATGTAACAATACAAGAAACAATTTTCCAATTTCCGTCATATATTTCAGAAACCCTTCTTTGTTCCACCAATGTTACACATTTGAAGACACACTGGGCAGTACACATTAAAATATAGGCACATAACTGCATGTGTAGTTTGTCAGTGTTTGGGAGATGTGCGTGTGTGTGGGAGGGGAGGGTTGTGGGAGTAAATTTCCGTGGCCGGGAAATGACGTCAGCTTGCCTTTGACATAGAGAGATCTCTTCTGTCACTCTCTTGACATGGATGCCAGGGAATAAAAAAAACAACTCTGTGGGCTTGAAATGTGAGCTGAGGGAATTGGGCCAGGGCATAGGGAGCAGTAGTAGAAATGTGTCTATTGGTGGATACACGGAACTTGACTTCAAACTTATCCATCTGAGGGCCAGAGATACACGGAACATGACTTCAGACTTATCCATCTGAGGGCCAGAGATACACGGAACATGACTTCAGACTTATCCATCTGAGGGCCAGAGATACACGGAACATGACTTCAAACTTATCCATCTGAGGGCCAGAGATACACGGAACATGACTTCAAACTTATCCATCTGAGGGCCAGAGATACATTACAAACACGAATTGAAACGTTTCTATAGGCTATATACAAGCGTTGGTCCCAGGAATTAATAAAATAACAAATCCGTATGGGCGCTCACACATTATTTTGTCAATAAAATTTAAATTAAGTTTTTACGATCTAAATTTAAAAAACAATATTTGTACGATGTAAACTATTTTAATAAAAGTCTTTTTAAAAAAATAAAAAAAAATAAAACTGCTTGTACATTTCTGTAGTTTTACTTTTAGACTTTAGGCCCCGTCACACAGAACAATGTTGGATGTATGTTCACATCTCATAGACTTTATATCTACGAAAAGATCTAAATAAATCAATAATTGAATGAGGCCGACATCTGTGAAGGTTGTTCATTATATCATAGCTCATTTTGTTTTCCCACACATTTGTAGAGTTTCTTGTATAATCTTCAACCTCGGCCACCTTAGAGTCTTACATTGGACCTGCCAGTGGGCATTATGGAAGGTGGTCTCCCATGTTCACTCTCTGTCAACGTTTACTTGTATTGTTTTCTCTCTTGTATGCTGTGTGTGTCTCACGTTGTTATTGAACTCTAGCAGCCGCCCCACAGACACGATGGGTCAATAGCTACCCTCATTCAACACCTCTGTGGTCAACACTGGACAGTCGGTCACCGTGGGCTCAGACTCTTTACTATTTTAAAACTAAACCAACTGGACCTGACATTGTCCATCTCTAGTTCCGGTCTACATAATTTAACAGTTTGTATCCAATTGAATTAATTATGTAGACTTGGCCATGTACGACATTGTGTAGTTTATATTGTAAGAATGTTATATTGAGAGATATCACAGTAACTAGAATTGTAAGCTGCCACTAACAAGAAGTGTAAGCTGTCGCAGCAACTAGAATTGTAAGCTGCCACTAACTAGAATTGTAAGCTGTCACAGCAACTAGAATTGTAAGCTGCCACTAACTAGAATTGTAATCTGTCACTGACTAGGATTGTAAGCCGTCACTGGCTAGAATTGTAAGCCGTCACTAACTAGAATTGTAAGCCGTCACTGACTAGAATTGTAAGCCGTCACTGACTAGAATTGTAATCTGTCACTAACTAGAATTGTAAGCCGTCACTGACTAGAATTGTAAGATGTCACTAACTAGAATTGTAAGCTGTCACTAACTAGAATTTCAAGCTGTCACTAACTAGAATTGCAAGCTGTCACAGCAACTAGAATTGCAAGCTGTCATAGCAACTAGAAATGTAAACTGTCACAACATTTATAATTGCACGCTGTCACATCAACTAAAATTGCTAAAATTATGATAATGTCCATTCATAAAACGTTAATTATAAAATTATATCATAATACAATTATTTTGTTTTCAAATCTGAGAATGGGATTTTAAAAAAAAAAGTTTACTTTTCATGAAATGAACTCTAAGATACTCAGAAATTTGAAATATTTGGAAGTATTTCTAGTAGAAATTATTCAGGCTCTTTTTTTTTTGGCGTTTTCTTAAATCAGACGAGTTGAAATTCATTTAAAAAAAAGTTAACAATAATAATATAAGCTATTTAATGTTATTAGTATTTTGACTATAATTTAGTACGGTAATTATACATTCATTTAACAAAAAAAAAACTCTCTCATACACCAGCTATGCTGCGATATAAAGATATCAAATAGCACATTATTTGTTTATCTGTGATAGTCTAAAATAAGTTTGTATTTTGTATTAGTCTAACGTGATATCCATAGGTCTGTGTGTAGTGTGTACATGTGCCTGTTCTCCTTGACGTGTGTGTATGTGTGAGAGAGAGAGAGCTGTGTACCAGTTGATCCCTCTGTTGACACTGTCAGTCTCATTGTGTACCCCCCCCCCCTTCCATTGTTCAGACTCTCTTGTTGAAAGATGCCGGTCATGGCGACTGTTAACTTGATCTTTTACATCCCGTGACTCTTGTCTTCATAGAACTTGGCTACATCTTTACACATTCCTTCCATGTAGTATTGTATTGGCTCTGTGCTAAGTGTGGCTTTAGTTTGAAGTATTGAGACTGTGTTTAGGGTATAGTCTTGTCATATAGAGACATTCTATAGACATGCACATTTGTCATCTAGAGACGTTCTTTAGACATGAACACTTGTCATCTAGAGACGTTCTTTAGGACATGTACATTTGTCATCTAGAGACATCCTTTAGACATATACATTTGTCAACTAGGGACGTCCTATGGACAAGTACATTTGTCAACTAGAGACGTCCTATGGACATGTGCATTTGTCAACTAGAGACGTCCTATGGACATGTGCATTTGTCAACTAGGGACGTCCTATGGACATGTGCATTTGTCAACTAGAACGTCCTATGGACATGTGCATTTGTCAACTAGGGACGTCCTATGGAGAAGTACATTTGTCAACTAGAGACGTCCTATGGGCATGTGCATTTGTCAACTAGAGACGTCCTATGGACATGTGCATTTGTCAACTAGGGACGTCCTATGGGCAAGTACATTTGTCAACTAGAGACGTCCTATGGACATGTGCATTTGTCAACTAGGGACGTCCTATGGACATGTGCATTTGTCAACTAGGGACGTCCTATGGACATGTGCATTTGTCAACTAGGGACGTCCTATGGACGTATACATTTGACATTTAAAAACGTTCAGTTTAAATGTTTTCCACTGTCATAGTTGCTCCAACAGTTGTTCTCGTTTATACACTTACAAATCCGTACAATGTTTCAGAATGGTATGTATGTGTGTTAGAAAAGAAAACCTCACAGCGGTCCTAGAACCCATTTCTTTTAATATAAAATGTATTATTTAACTTAAATTGATAAAACAATTATTTTTGTATGATAAAAAAATGACAAATCGAAATTATAATAGTAAATAGCAGTGTAGACCAAAACAACAACTTATTGATTTATAGTCTTATCCCAGATTCAAATTTTACTGGTTCCTGAAAAGTTATCACATTTTGTAAACCGTTCCTAGTTCTCTCTAATCTCGAGCATATATTTGTAAAAGATAGCTTAGAAGGAAAAAAATGTCACGTAACAGGAAGCTTAGAATTAGCATGGAAAGCAAAATATCAGATCAAATGATTTGAATTTCACCTCCAACAGTGACATAAAGGTGGACCAATAGACAAGTAAACAAAGCACAAACACCGCCATAGTTCTCCGACATTGACATAAAAGTGTGCCAATAGACAGGCAAACAAAGCACCAACACCGCCATAGTTCTCCGACAATGACATAAAAGTGTGCCAATAGACAGGTAAACAAAGCACAAACACCGCCATAGTTCTCCGACAATGACATAAAAGTGTGCCAATAGACAGCTAAACAAAGCACAAACACCGCCATAGACTTTCAAATTGCCAAAGTACAATAGCAGAGAAAGTGTTTATTTGTATTACTCCAATTTGTTTTGATATAAGTTCAAATAACATGACTACCATCTAATGCTTGTCCAGCGTTTCTTTAAGAACCCATTGTGGCCCACGATAAAAAAATCTTGCCATCCTCTTGTTCAACTCAATGTATGTGTATGGCAGATATACTAGGGTGATTTAAATTATTATTTGTTGTTCTTAGAATTAGTAACTGACTTGGTTTAAAGAATGGTTTTATAGAATTATTAAACAGCTAAAGATACAATACTATAGAACGCTCCAGTAATACAACCAACATACAATACCATAGAGGCTTCAGAAATACAATAAACATACAATGCTAAAGAACGCTCCAGCTGTGCAACAAAGAATTTCATATTGAATAACTAAACAACATTTTATTGTACCATTTGTTATTGAAATCAATAGATATAAAAAGATGGTAAAGATTGTTTTCTTCCATTTGTCATTAGCCTGTCCTGCTGGCACCTACAAGTGGTCTGAGGGGTCAGGGCCGTGTGAAGATTGCCCCGCCTACAGCTACTCCACTGGTGGATCAGCAGAGTGTACTTGTCAACTCAAGTATTACCGAAGTCCGAGAGATCCCAAGTCTAAACCATGTACTCGTAAGTACACAGTCACAGAATCATTTCTTTGTCTTGACGTGTAATACCATTACTTTACTTGGACATTTCTTTGTCTTGACGTGTAATATCATTACTTAACTTGGACATTTCTTTGTCTTGACGTGTAATACCATTACTTTACTTGGACATTTCTTTGTCTTGACTTGTAATACCATTACTTTACTTGGATATTTCTTTGTCTTGACGTGTAATACCATTACTTTACTTGGACATTTCTTTGTCTTGACTTGTAATACCATTACTTTACTTGGACATTTCTTTGTCTTGACGTGTAATACCATTACTTTACTTGAACATTTCTTTGTCTTGACTTGTAATACCATTACTTTACTTGGATATTTCTTTGTCTTGACGTGTAATACCATTACTTTACTTGGACATTTCTTTGTCTTGACTTGTAATACCATTACTTTACTTGGATATTTCTTTGTCTTGACTTGTAATACCATTACTTTACTTGGACATTTCTTTGTCTTGACTTGTAATACCATTACTTTACTTGGACATTTCTTTGTCTTGACTTGTAATACCATTACTTTACTTGGACATTTCTTTGTCTTGACTTGTAATACCATTACATTACTTGGACATTTCTTTGTCTTGACTTGTAATACCATTACATTACTTGGACATTTCTTTGTCTTGACTTTTAATACTATGACATTATCACTTGGTCCTGGGGTTCTTAGTAGATTATGAGCTTGTCACGCCTGTTATATATATATATATATATATATATATATATATATATATATATATATATATATATATATATATATATATATATATATATATATATATATAAATTATGATATTATTATAACCTCATGCCTGCCAGTCTAATTGTATTCTATATTCTATACCTGCCAGCCTGTTGTTGCCCCATTCCTGACAGTTTAATTGTATTCTATACCTGCCAGCCTGTTGTTGCCCCATGCCTGACAGTCTAATTGTATTCTATAATCTATACCTGCCAGCCTGTTGTTGCCCCATTCCTGACAGTTTAATTGTATTCTATACCTGCCAGCCTGTTGTCGCCACATGCCTGACAGTTTAATTGTGATACTATACCTGCCAACCTGTTGTCGCCACATGCCTGACAGTTTAATTGTATTCTATACCTGCCAGCCTGTTGTTGCCCCATGCCTGACAGTTTTAATTGTATTCTATACCTGCCAGCCTGTTGTCGCCACATGCCTGACGAGTTTAATTGTATTCTATACCTGCCAACCTATTTGTCGCCACATGCCTGACAGTTTAATTGTATTCTATACCTGCCAGCCTGTTGTTGCCCCCATGCCTGACAGTTTAATTGTATTCTATACCTGCCAGCCTGTTGTTGCCCCATGCCTGACAGTTTAGTGTATTCTATACCTGTCAGCCTATTGTTGTCCTGTAAACTAGATTTTCAGGGAGGAGAGTTCAAAGAGAAAGTCGGAGAGAGAAAAGTATTTTATTATTCATCCAGTGTCCTCGCTGGCTACATGAATGTTCTATTTCTCTCTGTGTGTGTGAGGGGAAGGGGAAGGATGGATCAAATTGTGCGCGCGTGCGTGTGTGTGTTCTTTGTGTGGGACACAGAAGTGGCGTTGAAGGGAATTCTAATTTGGAGCGGGCTGGCATGGAGTATCTTCTAGAAACTTGCTAGTGTACAAGACAAGTGTGATCATGAGTCTGTCTAGATGGGGCAGTGTCTGAAGGATGGGAGTTCAAATCTGGACCAGGACCAACTTGCTAGATCCATTGGGTGATTTAGAAGGCATCAATGCTAACCTGTACATGTATTGTTTTGTTATAGCTATTGTTTACATACCCACTAATGTAGATGGTAGGATCTCTAACACACTATACGTATTTATACAGGTATAAGTTTGATATCAATACATAGGTACAGTAATACACCAACACCTCCCTGATTGATGACACTCTCTCGTTCCCCAGCAGCAGGTCTTTGACGGATTTTTGATTTCACTTTTTTTTTTTAACTAATCACCCTTGGTCAAGTATTGGGTTACATGTCATCAACGTGCACTATCAAGGTCTATGCCATAATACATTTAGATGTCATCAATGTGGACTATCAAGGTCTAGGCCATAATACATTTACATGTCATCAATGTGGACTATCAAGGTCTAGGCCATAATACATTTAGATGTCATCAGTGTGGACTATCAAGGTCTAGGTCTCATTGAATTGAATTTTATTCGTTGTCTTCATTTCTTCTTGTTTAAGTAAATGTTTACAAATATAACAGTGTAATTCTATTTTGAAACAAATTAAATGGTTACACATCTCTTAGAATCGATTATTTCACATCTTTTTTATATTTTCCTTTAATGCAGTTGTATTTTTTAAACACTTCCACAACAGTAACACAACAACTCAACTGTGGCTTGTTCTGTTTTGTCTAGCTGTGTGTGTGTGTGTGAGGCGAAGGTTTAGCACCATCTTACTTCTCATCGCCTCGCCATCAGAGTGCGTTTTGGTGCGCCGACAAGAATAATGTGATTGGTTTAGGGTCGGTGCCTTGGTTCTCCGCCGATAGGATGAGTGCATCATGGACACGAACACACTATACGAGTATTGGAAACACTATACAGTGTCGCCTAGTTCGGTTGCCGGGATAATTGAAACTGTGTTTACTTTTCTGTATCCAGTTTGAATACGTTGTCTGTCTCTTCTCTTTTGATGACGTGGATAATGATACCAACTGTACTAGGTCTCTCAAACTACTGCCTGTCATTTTGTGTCAAAAGGTCTGTGGTCTATCTAGTCATTGTTGTACATCTAGACATTGTGGTCTTTCCTGTCAGTTTGGTCTATCCTGTCACTGTGGTCTATCTAGTCATTGTTGTACATCTAGATATTGTGGTTTATCATGTCAGTGTGGTCTATTTAGTCATTGTTGTACATCTAGATATTGTGGTTTATCATGTCAGTGTGGTCTATCTAGTCATTGCTGCTTCAATTTGTCACTTTCTCTAGACGAGTTTGTGGAACAACTTAATGTGTCATTATAACAATGAAATATTTGTTTTTAACACTAACAGTTAAAAATTGTGTATTAAAATGACTAGGACTATAATTAACAGTTAGTGCACAATGTTTGAGTATCATGACTGGGACTATGATTACAGTTATTGCACAATGCTGGAGTATCATGACAGGCACTATGATAAGTTATTGCACAACGCTGGAGTATCATGACTGTGACTATGATAACAGTTATTGCACAATGCTGGAGTATCATGACTGGGACTATGATTACAGTTATTGCACAATGCTGGAGTACTTGACAGACCATACAATTTTATGTATAGTACTATTATTTCTGTTGTATCCACCACTACTGTCCTTACTAATACTGACTCTAAAGCAAACATTATTTACTTTTAAAATACCATATTTGAATACATCCTATTACTTTAACATGTTTTTAAACGGCTAGATAAACTGAAGGACTATTGACTGTTGACATTAGGCCTATCTGTTCATCAAGCAGATCACAGAAATTCAAATCTTAAAGCACATCTGTACCAGTCATCTATTTGTCTATTGTAACGTAAATACAAGTTTCACTATGTATACTGTCTGTCTATTTTTGCAGTAGATCGTGTTTCAAAATGTATATATAAACAGTCGATTGTAATGTAGAAATACGTTTCAACGTGTATTTTGTCTGTCTATATTGTAACTTGAATGCAAGTTTCCAGCATGTATTGGGTCTGTCTATATTGTAACATAGATACAAATTTCAACATGTATATTGTCTGTCTATTGTAACATAGATACAAGTTTCAACATGTATATTGTTTGTCTATTATAGCAGTAGATACAAGTTTCAACATGTATATTGTTTGTCTATTGTAACGTAGATACAAGTTTTAACATGTATATTGTCTGCCTGTTTTACAGAGCCACCATCAGCACCTAGAAACCCCATCATTGAGTCTCAGAGTTCCACTAGTGTCACCTTGTCTTGGGATCCACCATTACTGACCTGGGGGCAAGACAAGATTTATTTTACCGCATAGTCTGTCAGAAGTGTAGTAATGATGTCCTGTACATGCCTGGCTGGAAAGGATTCAACACCACTAGGTAATATCATTAAATGCAGTGTACCATCCTTGCACTATCACTTGAACATCAATTCATCAAGTACTATCAGGACTAGTTCTATCACCTAGCCATCAATGTCCAATCATTTTACAACCCATTACTGTCACCATAACAGCACAGTATTCTCACCTTACCATCACCGTGTGATCAATGTGCCATCATCGCCCCATTACGATACCATCACATTTGTATTACTGTACCATAACAGTACGATCAATAATTCATCACTATACTATAGGTAAGTCACTATGTTGGCAGTGTAACTGCTGTACCCAGTCCAACATACGTACATTACAAGTCACTATGTTGGCAGTGTAACTGCTGTACTTGGAGTCCAACACAGTACATTACAAGTCACTATGTTGGCAGTGTAACTGCTGTACCCAGGTTCAATATAGTACATTACAAGAGTCACTATGTTGGCAGTGTAACTGCTGTACCCAGGTCCAACATAGTACATTACAAGTCACTATGTTGGCAGTGTAACTGCTGTACCCAGAGTCCAACATAGTACATTACAAGTCACTATGTTGGCAGTGTAACTGCTGTACCCAGGTCCAACATTTTGATGCCCCTGTGGCTGATAAGAAAAAAAAATGTGAAAAAGTTTTTCTAGGGTTCAGAAACTGATCTTTATATTTTGTTCTATTTATAAAAGGAAACTAATTGATTAGTTGATTCAAAGATTGAAGGGTTTGAAACAATTTTATTACATCTGTAATAAAGGTAAAAACTCTCTGACTTGGAACTTGAAAAATTTAGGAATTCATACTATTTCTAGATTGTATGGTTAGTACATAGATGCCTAGTTCTGTGACTCTCAGCCGTAGATAAACTGATTGAGATCTCCACCAGCTAGAGGTTCCCATATTTGTTTTTGTTAATGGCATTAGTACAAAATTACTTTAAAATCACTGGTAATCACTTGAATTTACAAATCTTTCTAGTTATTATTATGGGTACGGGTGGTGTAGAACGCTTCACTGTCGACCGGAGGGTGCTTGGTTCGAATCTCCAGTGAGACCATTGGAACTTTTTCAGGTCCTGGTGAAAGTCCGTCCCCAAGTTGTGCTAACCACACAATCCCTTCATATGTCGAGGTTACTGAAACAGATGACTTCTACACTTCATCTGCCCCGATAGCTCCTTTGGGAATTTTACTCTAGTTACTACTTTTACTTCTTTTTTTTTTTATAAATCATATAACATCCGTTGCTGATCCTCTTTTTCTTGATTTTACATATATTTTAACGAACAACCAGGAGTAGCTTCTAAATATCTACACACACAATCTGGAAATAATTCCTATTCCTAAATCCTTTGAGTTCAAAATCCGAATTTTCATTTTTATCAAACAAATTATATTTGACATTTTTTTTTTTGTCCGCCAAGGCCTGCATCTACTGTACATAGGTCAAGTGAAACCTTCAAAATCCAAACTGAAAAAGTTCCAGAAAAAAATTCTGAAATCAAATAATCATGAAATCAAATAATTGTGAAATCAATTAAATCTGAAATCATATAATTCTGAAATCAAATAATCATGAAATCAAATAGTTCTGAAATCAAAAGAATTATGAAATCAAATAATTCATGAAATCAAATAATTTCTGAAATCAATTAAATCTGAAATCATGTAATTCTGAATAATCATGAAATCAAATAGTTCTGAAATCAAATAATTATGTAATCAAATAATCATGAAATCAAATAATTCTGAAATCAATTAAATCTGAAATCATGTAATTCTAAGATAATCATGAAATCAAATAGTTCTGAAATCAAATAATTATGTAATCAAATAATCATGAAATCAAATAATTCTGAAATCAATTAAATCTGAAATCAATTAAATCTGAAATCATGTAATTCTGAATAATCATGAAATCAAATAGTTCTGAAATCAAATAATTATGTAATCAAATAATCATGAAATCAAATAATTCTGAAATCAATTAAATCTGAAATCATGTAATTCTGAATAATCATGAAATCAAATAGTTCTGAAATCAAATAATTATGTAATCAAATAATTATGTAATCAAATAATGATGAAATCAAATAATTCTGAAATCAATTAAATCTGAAATCATGTAATTCTGAATAATCATGAAATCAAATGGTTCTGAAATCAAATAATTATCATAATCAAATAATCATGAAATCAGAAATAATTCTGAAATCAATTAAATCTGAAATCATGTAATTCTGAATAATCCTTGAAATCAGAAGTAGTTCTGAAATCAAATAATTATGTAATCAAATAATCATGAAATCAAATAATTCTGAAATCAATTAAATCTGAAATCAATTAAATCTGAAATCATGTAATTCTGAATAATCATGAAATCAAATAGTTCTGAAATCAAATAATTAT
>JAGDYQ010000107.1:3694957-3706000 GCA_021962125.1 Bulinus truncatus
TACTTTTTGCTGGAGCCGGAGCCGAAAAATTATGGCGGCTCCACGGCTCCCAAATGTTTTTTTTTTACAGCAGAATTTTTTTTTTAGCTTTAAAATTACAAATTTGTTTGATTGTTTGCCTCCTACAATTTGAAATGTTGTCATGTTTTACGAACGCCACAACAGTAACAGGCACATCACCACAAGAAATCTTTAATGGGGAATCGTTTTGTGTTCGTTTTAAATCTCGTTTACCATCCGAAATTTTTTTTATTGGCATGTTATTTTGTTATATATAAAGTTAAAACAGTTTTATTTCATAGAATAATTTTATCAATCATTTAAAAATAAATTTTTACTACGAAGACAAATAGAACGCGTCATTTTGTGTATTATTTGACCGCGAATTTGTAATAGACTAAAAACACAATGGTCGCTTTCTGTATTTAACAATTTTATTATAAACAGAATATCTGAAATAGAGTAGATAAATTTATAAGGCTGTGGCTATTCGGACCCGGGTCCCAATAAAATCCGATAGTTATTCGGACCCGTGGCAAATATGTACTAAGCTTAGCTATATTTAAACTTTATTAGACGGAACCCGAAAAAATAATAATACAGAGTCCGCTTAATGGAACCCTAGACACTGAGTAACAATTAAATCATACAATTATTGGTACCCGGGTCCAGGCCCGTAGCCAGAGGGGGCTAGGAGGGCTGAGCCCCCCCCCGTTCATAACCTGAGCCCCCTTCCCCCCATGTATGATTTGAGCTTTTTGACAAAATTTTAATAATAACGGCTTTAAAACATCAATCATTTTGTTCAATTTTGTTTTAGGGGCCCGGACTGAGCTGGCCAATCAACTTTTTAAAATATTAATATCAGCACCAGGGGCGGAATTAGGGGGAGGGGCCGGGGCATTTCCCTCCCCCCCCCCCATTTATCGCAAATTTAGGTAATATATCATTAAATTATCGAAATATTTTTTGTTCAAAGACCAATTTCAAAGAAAATTTCTTCGCCCCCCCCCCCAATGCAATAATCCTGGCTACGGGCCTGCCCGATTCCGAATAGTCACTTCGAATTTATAAATAATAAATATAAATACTGAAGTCTTTAAAATATTTTAAATAATGTATCAATTTACTATTGGCTAATTTGATCATTGAAATAACTTTTTATTTCTTATGAAAATGGCGACTAGTGAATTCTCGATCGAAAATAATGATATGTTTCTGGATGCACTGAAATGGTTTGTTTTTAGTAAAACCGACAATGCGTATATTTTTCAAGTTTCTGACTATGGGGGTGAACGCGGCAAAATTTGCATAACTTTTTATCAGCGGCATGTTAGCGTGGAGCAATTACAACAATTTTTGTCTCGTGTGATACTATCTTAATAGGGAGCCGGAGCCGTCAAATTTGTGGGAGCCGGAGCCGAAAAAAAAATATGGCGGCTCCGCAAGCCTGCTCAAAAGTATTGGTATTGTATCGGTATCGATTGTGGCAATCCATTTTTACTTGAGTATTTGTATTGGTATTGGCGATACTATTTTCATAAAGTATTGGTATCGGTATTGACGATACAATTTTAGAGTATTGTTAACAACCCTGGTTACGCACAGCTAATAACATATGTCATACACAGTTAATAACATAAGGCACGCACAGCAAATAGCATGACGCGCACAGCTGATTATAAATAGCGCGTACTGCTAATAACATGTCGTGCAAAGCTAATAATATATACATAACTCAGCTAATTGCAAATAGTGCGTACAGCTAATAACATATAGCTCACTCAGCTAATAACACATGTCTCACTCAGCTAATAACACATGTCTCACTCAGCTAATAACACATGGCTCACTCAGCTGATAACACATGGTCCACTCAGCCAATAACACATGGCTCACTCAGCTAATAATACATGGCTCACTCAGCTAATAACATAATGCTCAATCAGCTAATAACAAAAGGCTCAATCAGCTAATAACACATGGCTCACTCAGCTAATAACACATGACCCACTCAGCCAATAACACATGGCTCACTTAGCTAATAACACATGGCTCACTCATCTAATAACACAAGGCTCAATCAGCTAATAACACAAGGCTCAATCAGCTAATAACACATGGCTCACTCAGCTAATAACACATGGCTCACTCATCTAATAACACAAGGCTCAATCAGCTAATAACACATGGCTCACTCAGCTAATAACACATGGCTCACTCAGCTAATAACGCATGGCCCACTCAGCTAATAACACATGGCCCACTCAGCCAATAACACATGGCTCACTCAGCTAATAACACATGGCTCACTCAGCTAATAACACATGGCTCACTCTGCTAATAACACATGGCTCAATCAGCTAATAACGCATGGCTCACTCAGCCAATACATATGGCTCACGCAGCCTTCAGAAAATTAAATGGGAAATAACTCTCCGCTGGTTACTATCTTCTTTTTTTTTTCTCCTCTAATTACAGCGGTCCTCATTTTGTCAAAATGGGGCAACCCTAGCGAGTGACGGAACATCATGTCAGTGTGTCGATGGGTACATAGGAACGTATTGCCAGAGTCTAATGGAAGGTGAGAGGCCCCCGATAGTTAAAAAACTAATCAATCAATACATAAAAACATCTTTTTTTTTGTTGTTCAAAATGTACTAAAAGCAAAACAAGATCCAAGTTATTGCTATAAGTAACACAATAAAAAATGCACAAATGTGTGAAATTATTTTGTTATGGTCAATGGTAACCCTAGGTAGGTTGGAAATCTTTAATAAAAGAGAAATATTAATAAAGGTATTGAGTTGAGATTTGAGAGGGGGGGGATGCTCAGAAATTTGGGAGCCCTGGTGCCCATATGGTTCACCCACCTTTTAACTCGCTTCTGGTAAAAATTTGAAATAGAATAATTCACTGGTTAGTTGTTTACCTAGCGCGAAAACTGTGACACCTGCCGACTGTGTTGACACCTCCCCCAACTGCAAAAAGCATATAGAGCCCCTCAAACATCTCTGGAAGTCTTCGCCTATGGCATCCAAGTAGCCAAGAACGACCCTGTTGTGCATAATGTGGTTTTGCGTGTGCGTGTGGGTGATTCTCTTTGTTTTGAAACAAAAACTGTGTCTCAACAATATCCTTTTATCAAAGTTCAATTGTTAATTATACCTCTTTCTCTTTTTCTCAGATTGTTCAGATGGCTACAAAAATGGCGGGTACAGGGCTGATAAGAAATATTGGATCAAACCTATTTTGGCTCCCAACGCTTTTCAGGTAGTAAATGTGTTTTGCCCTTTGACCTACGAATAAATCATTTTGTTGAATTTTTTTTAAACAAAGAACGCATAAACAAAGTGAAAGCAATAATGATAATAGATGTTTAGAGTTGTCCTTCCATGACCGAAAAAGCATGATGTTAATAGTTAAATAAACTAAAATTACAACATAGTCTTTAAATATAGAAAGAAGCTTTTTCAAATTTACATACATTTGGTTTAAAGACTTCAGAGAGCTACTCTATTAATTATATCACTCTAAGATCTAGTTCAAAAGTGCCAATAAACATTCTTTCCACTTACATAATTTCAACCTGAATTTTTGAACAACTTTCCGTTTTAACACATCTATTGATTTCCATTTGATTTTGTTAAGGATATGAAGAGTAATAACAATACTTAAAAAAATACTACCAGCATAAAGGTGGCCAACGACTAGGACTATAATTTATCTAGGTTCACTGCCAGATGAGCCAAGGCACCGGTCTAACATTGATTCAGCGACGTACCAACGAAAACGTTGATTTCAACATGACGTGGCAGGGATACAGAATTGGTTTCGAGATTAACGAGAACGAAGACTATTGGCTGGGGAATGATTATATCCACTGGATAACTAGCAGGTAAAAATATTGGTCAGTCCTTCACTGTGGCACTGTCCTATTCATATGGCCGAGGGGGTGGCAGGGTCGCTTCGCCCCAGGTACCAATTGATAAAAAACGCATTTATTTTTGCCTTTATAACCTCTACTAGAACTATTCCCTCTCCCATCCTACAAGTTCGGCAGTTAAACAGAAAATCAAAAACTAAGTTTTGAGATGACCTTGTAAACTAAAAAAAAAAAAAAAACAAAAATAGCAAAATACTAAAACTAAAAAGCACAAGATACAAAATATTATAGGCAAATATGAATAGCCAATAAGTCAATTGTATAAAGTTCTTTAAAAAAAGAATTCATTAAAATTTTCAATTGAAGCCGCATTTTACTCAACAAAAACTCACTTGTGGTTTTTTTTTAAAGTTATTTTGTCACCTTTGAGAATTGATTGATTGAATAGATATTGCTACATATTTTTTACCTACTATCTCCCTTATTATATAAATATTTTTATCGATATATTGCTAAAAATCCCTTTTTTCCCCCTTCAATATTTGGACAGCTGTTCCCAAATTCTGATGATTCAACTATCTAGTGACAGTGGCAAGTCCTATCAGTATTACTATAACGGTTTCAAGATGGAGAACGAGACTAACAACTATTCGGTCACATACGTGTATGGCTGGAATAGCAACAGCACAGGTATGTACGTGCAGTTGCGTCCCAAGTAAAAAAAAAAACAAAAAACAGAGGTAGTGAACACGTGATGTGTGACCCACCTCAGCGAGTGGTGCAATTTAATATCACTGGAACGCCGCTTGGTACTAATTCAGGCCAATTATAAGTTGTTGACTGTCATATTGATTACATCGCTGCCAATTGATGACTGTCATATTGATTACATCGCTGCCAAATGAATACACAAAAAAAAAACAACTATTGAAAGGGATAAACCAATACTTTAATGAGGTAGAATGAAGGGAATAATACATTTTAATATATTGGTATAGTATAAGGGAATTATATATATATATATATATATATATATATATATATATCTGTGCAGACAGCCAGTTATATTATTATTTTTTTAAAATATTTTTCAGACAAGAAGAGTATGGCCGCCTGCTGGCCAGGTACTAGCATAAATTTTTCAACTTGGGACAAAGATAACGATGGCAATGACTCAAATTGTGCCAGCATTTACGGCGCTGGCTTTTGGTACACGAGAGATAATTGCACACTTTGTAATCCAAACGGCAGGTTGTCTCCTGGAAAGGTATAATTATCTGTTTTTTTTTTAAACTGCATTTGACTGCACTGCGCATGATTCCAACATATGAAAAGTAACATACTACGGCCCCGGTTAATTAAAACCAATTTTCTTTTTGTTTAATATGCATTTCCAGCAAGGTCATTGTTAAGATTTATCTTTCATATTATTATTATATATTAAAATCCCTGCTAGGGTGAAATGCAAAGCTGCAAATCTGTAGAGTTTTTTTCCCCAGATCTAGATATTTTTGGACTAACCTATATATAATAAAATGCAATCAAATAATAAATCTAAATTTTATTTTGTCATTTAGTTATCACATTTTGATTATTCTCAATTGGTATAATATTTATAATTAGTATTATCTATAGAAATAGTATAATCTATATAATTAGTATAATCTGGATATTTGTCATATATAACCAGTTTTATTCATTACCCTCATCACATCCACACCTTATCGGAGTGTGCAATGTTTATGGTTGCACCACGAAAAGACGTAGGCCTATGTGACTGGAATCACTTGGATATCGAACTAATCTACGGATCATGCTCATAACCAAAGTGCTATCGAGTCACGCATCTTTTGCATCGTGCCTTATCACTTAACTCACTGCCATTATTGATACAGTGTCCGTCATGGTCATTAATGGTCACTAATATCAGAGGGAGCCCATTAAAGGGGCTGTTTTTGGAGCCGGATCTAATTGAAATACTCCCATGAGCTATGTTGAAGTACGTGAGAGAACTTGAACATTATATGGGGCCGCAAATTAGCAATGACCATAAAAGCTCAAAGAAGATTAAGTCCACTGAGCTAAGTAGCTATGTCACAGAAAAAAGCAAGACAAGGGAGGCAACTGGCTTGCAAAGTCAAGTGGTGCCAGTTATCTGCCTTTATTTTTTTTTTTATTGCAGTTAATGCAAATATATTCTGTATTTTATGTAAAATAAGACAATAGTTATTGCTGAATTATTTAATTAAATAAATCACTCAGTTATGCAATGTTTTAACATAATTTCGTATAAAACAAATTATATCTGATTCTTTGAAAAAAATAATGTAGCGAGGTCAAAATTGAATGTTCTGTCCACTTAAAAGATTAGTAGAATTAGTTGCTTAAAGTGGGTTGAAGATGCAAAGATATTGATTAAATTTTATTTTCTTTCAGAATGAGAGATTTAATGTTCCTAATGAAAATTTCTGGACACCTAATCTGAATAATTGGACCCCTGATATGGTGACCATGCTACTATTTAGGAAATAAAGACCATGTGAGATCTAATGCAGCAGTAAATATAATATAAATTTATCGCTAGCCTAAATAAGACATGCTTTGTCAGTTTGGGAATAAGCAGCCAATTTTTGTTTTACCAATGCGTTTTTTGGTATGTATTACGTGTAATGTAACTATCACAATTTATTACTGTAGTTAACACAATTTATGTAAACTTATTTTAAGCCTTAAGTGCCAATGGATATTTTGTGAATCCTATGAGCCTATAGTGGGTAGAGCCATACTGGAATAATTTTGAAGTAAATTTAAAATGAGTATAATGAACATAAGAAAAAATAGCCAGCCAAGTAATTTTAAATCAATAAATGTTTTATTGTAATCAATTTATATGTGTACATTAAATGAACAATTTATGTAACTTTTAAAATGGAATATTGAACAGCATAAAAAATAGTCATTTTTATTTAACAAGTTTTATTATTAACTACATTTTTTTTGTACATACATTTTGAAATAAATCTTGACATAAAAACTTGTGCTACATAGACAGTTGTATGATAAAATCTGAAAAATGTACACAATTGTGTAGGCTGTTGGGGAAAAAATGGAGGTAGAATCAAATGATTGGCCATTTTATAACTTTCCAAAGAATGATTGGCCATTTTATAACTTTCCAAAGAATGATTGGCCATATTATAACTTTCCAAAGAATGATTGGCCATATTATAACTTTCCAAAGAATGATTGGCCATTTTATAACTTTCTAAAGAATGATTGGCCATTTTATAACTTTCTAAAGAATGATTGGCCATTTTATAACTTTCTAAAGAATGATTGGCCATTTTATAACTTTCCAAAGAATGATTGGCCATTTTATAACTTTCCAAAGAATGATTGGCCATTTTATAACTTTCCAAAGAATGATTGGCCATTTTATCTGTATCCAAAGATAAAAGAAAAAAAAAAATTTTGAACTAAGTTAAAATGAAGTTACACCCTTATAAATAAAAAAAAAATTTACAATTGTACATTTGGGCATTGTTTTAATGATAAATAAACTATAGGGGTGAAAGAGAATACATACGAAGGATAAAAGATGTGAACATTGATCCATTTATAAAAATTAGAAAGATATAACCAACGGGCTAATCAAACGAGTTTAAAAAAATATGCTCGTCAGCAAAAAATAATGCCAATTTATAATCTCCAAGCTTTAAAAATATATTGTATTGTACAACTTACTTTCTAACTAGTTAGAAATGACTAGCTATTTTTGAGCAAATTATCTTCCCCTTGACAATGAATGAGATGAAAAAATTTCTAAAAATACTGAAAAATTTAAACAAGTATAAATTTTATTCCAATTATGACAATTTGCTAGACTGAAGTCTTAATTGTTGTCAAGTTCTAATAAGGTGAAAAAAAAACCAACATACTTTGCCTTGCCAGCCTGATGCATCATGATTTAATGAACCTTATAGGAACATTAAAGTCAATATATGAGACTGAAGCATTATGTAAATCGATTTTTATTTTATTATGAGAACAAAAAAATTTTACGAGTGATGTAATCAGGAATGATTTTTACAAAAAAAAAAAGTTTAAGATGCTTCATGAACAAAAAAAATTTATAGAAATCCTTACAAACTATCTAAAAATTATACATGTATATATTAATTGTTATGTACATTAAATGAGTAAATAACATTACAAGAACACATGGAAAACTATAAAAACTTATTGTCAGCTTTCACCTATTACTTTCTAGTCGAGTCCTCTACTTTTGCTGCATACTCATGAAACAAATCTCTGCAGGGTAAAAAAAAAAGTGCTTAGTTAGGTCTTTTTTGTGCCATAAGACATACGTTTTTTCTAAATCTCTGAATTATAATATCAGGGATAAAATTTTCCTTATAAAATACTACATTTTAAAAATATTTATGGACTGTTATCTTCCTTGTAAGAGATGGATCAAACTGTGCTTTAGTCTGTAAATATTCTTTACAAACTGACCCAACAGTCTAACAAAGGTGTACAACACAAAAGGCCAAAGTATATGGACATACTGAGGCTCAAAAATATAAAACTAGAAAAATGCTCAACACTGCCATATTAAAAGCTTATTCACTGGATAAAAAAAAATTGCAAACCGGGACAGAACTTCTGCATTGATTAACCTGAACTTTGACACAGACAGCATATCTGTGTCCTGGCTTAACCATTACCAAGACCCTACTCTGACCAGAAAGAAATTTGAAGGTAACCTGACTGACTAAGTGAAATGGCGCTACAGTGAAATTGACAGGAACTCTGTTATACTTAAAAGGTGTTTTTGTGTGTATGTGTGTGTGGGGGGTCATTTTGTCCCTTTAAGGTATGGTGCAAGATATTTAGGTCAATTTACTCAATAGTCCAAAATATCTTCTATTCATGATTACAAACAAAAACAAGGAAGTTATCAACATTTAAGATTTTGTATGCCTGTATACCTAAATTACTCTCCAAATCCAGTTTAAAAAAAAACAAACTCACTTGTCCATGTAAAAAAAGACGTATCCTGACTGTAAACTTTCTCTTTTAGCAATGGCCTCCGAGGTTTCTTTGGTGTGTTTGTCATCCATGAAGAACCATTTCTGTTTACTCAGATTGTATGCAAAAGCAGTGTAATGACCTGAAACAGGGACAATGATTTAATTAAGTCTTGAATAAGGCAGTCTTGAACAGGGCAAATATTTAATGTTAGTCTTGAGTGAGGCATTCTTGAAAATATTCCTTCTAATTCAATGTTTGAATTGATATTAGTGATGCTATATATACTGCCAATATATCTTTATCTTCAAAACCACAGACAAATTAATTTTTACTTTCATTAATTAAGTCTATGCAAATGTATTCTTTGCTTCTGATGCTAAATAGTTGATAAATACAAAAGTCGATGTAATATATTGATGGAAGTATAGTAGTGTACTAGTTTACCACTGATAATTTTAAAAAGATTTAATTGCATTCACAAGCAAAAAACTAATCAAAAAGTTTTACCTGTGTCATTGCAACATAGCCCTACTTAAGTATATATGCAGGTGATTTCTTGAGGCCCCCCCCCCCATATTTTAAAAGAGTACTATAATATGTATGGCACATATTTCACTTTATACCTATACAATCTTATGTAATGGTCATAAAATGATAATCTAAAATGATATAATTATTACACACTTGTACAAACAAAATTCATGCTGGCAAAATTATGTATATCTACGCAGACATTTTGGTCACAACAGACCCTTTGGAGCCCGAGAATGGCTATGATAAAAATACACTACTGGGTAAATCATGACGATCCAATCAAAGACAATCAGATCAAGATATGATTCCACAGATACACTACTGGGTAAATCACATGACGATCCAATCAAAGACAATCAGATCAAGATATGACTCCACAGATACACTACTGGGTAAATCACATGACGATCCAATCAAAGACAATCAGATCAAGATATGATTCCACAGATACACTTCTGGGTAAATCACATGACGATCCAATCAAAGACAATCAGATCAAGATATGATTCCACAGATACACTACTGGGTAAATCACATGATGATCCAATCAAAGACAATCAGATCAAGCTTTGATTCCAAAGATTTTGTCAGACATAAATGTTCAAGATTTCAATATGCGAGCACTCACCAGCATACAAAGACTCCCCAATGTGATTGACAATGCCAACAAGCCGGTAAGAAAAATCCGCCTTTCCCACCTGTGGGTGAAGATTAAAAGAAATAATTTGAGAAAAAAAGTCAAATGTACGAAAACTGAAAAGTTCATACCATTCATTCAATTATATAACAAAAAATCTTCAGCTTCTGACATCTGCTATTAATTGCTTAAAACTAACCATAATAAAAAATTATTGACTGTGGGACTCATAAATTTGCCTCTCCAGTTTTGACAATAACAAGGAAAAACAAAAATTCACAAAAAGCAAATTAACTAAAAAGTAAAAGAGTGAAGAGTCCCACAATCTGGCAAGAATAAATGACATGATTGTGAATGGAAAAAACTACCTCAATATTTTCCAAACGTTTACCTCTGGCCTGGTCAGCAGGGTCATTTTCTTTTTCTTCTGTAGGAAAAATAGGCATTAGACTGATTAGAATCAAAATGTCCAACACAATGAGGAAACAAGGTAACTGTCCTACTGAAACATTACAGTGAATGGCCATTCAGGGATTACTGTAAATGGCCATACAGGGATTACTGTAAATGGCCATACGGGGATTACATACAGTGAATGGCCATGTGGGTTTACATACAGTGAATGGCCATGTGGGTTTACATACAGTGAATGGCCATGTGGGTTTACATACAGTGAATGGCCATGTGGGGATTACATAGTGAATGGCCATGTGGGGATTACATACAGTGAATGGCCATGTGGGGATTACATACAGTGAATGGCCATGTGGGGATTACATACAGTGAATGGCCATGTGGGGATTACATTAACAGTGAATGGCCATGTGGGGATTACATTAACAGTGAATGGCCATGTGGGGATTACATTAACAGTGAATGGCCATGTGGGGATTACATAACAGTGAATGGCCATGTGGGGATTACATAACAGTGAATGGCCATGTGGGGATTA